>LYUA01004763.1:22986-35051 GCA_002093875.1 Calopteryx splendens | reverse complement strand
CAAAATTTCGCAGGGCAGAGAATTCGTAATCAGTGGCACGGTGCTTTATTTCCCATCCTTTTCTGCAGATTCTTCGAGAACTCATTTAAATCAATGTCCCTCTCTAACTCCCTCTTTGTAAAAGCTTACTCACCCAACGAAATTCTTCTTTTTACGGCCTCGGTACTTTGCACATCTTTGCCTAACATCCTTCCTAGATAGATAGGTGGTCTGTTCTACCAGCTCTAGTTTATTGTCCTCACCCAGTTTACTGTTCAACTCAGGCTTCCTATTTCTATAAAACCTTCGCTTTATTTTCATTTGATTCACAATTCATAGCTATCGCACTGGTTCTGTAGAGCTCTTAACAATAATCGAAATCAAGAACCAGTTACACCGATGACATAAGGCGATTTTCTAATTCGAACAACGTGATTTCTTGTCTTTTATCAACCTGTCCTGTCTGCTAGCTGGAGGCACGAAAACGTCCCCATCAATAACTCCAGTGAATTCCGACGGTCACTCGGATGCAAGGACTTCCTCCAAAATTATAAATAAGATGGAGCGGTAGCTGTGGGACCACACGTGGCGCCATTCTAGCAGGCATCCGCTTCGGCATGACGAAATTTACCAAACTGGGTTTGGTGGAAAATACCGTGAGGTAAATTGATTACGACTCCCGCGTTCCATTTATGAAGACGCACGTTTTCTGCCTCCTCCTCATTACGTCCTCCGTGTCCCCTATGGCAAAACGCCGCAATTTTCACTCCCCTCTCTTGGATAATTCACCAGGGAAACCCCTGAAGAAATATCAGGCAGAGGAAGAGAAACGTTTTGCGTTTTGCCACAGGCTATGCGGAGGACTCCTAAAAACCTAAGTCTCCAACGTGACGTAATTTATGGACGGCGGCGCATGAGGCGTGACTGATTGTCCGATCATTAGTGGTGAACGCTATGTGGTAACACATAGCTGGCGGTGACGAGAGGGGGAGGGACCGCCACGCCCTGAGGAAGAGTGCAGATTGCAGTTGCGAAGGTCGAGATAAGGTGGGGACAAGATGAGACGACGAATTCCACCGAGCGCGGTTTTTTTCAAGCGCTACTCCGAGGTGCTAGTAGGCTTCAATCATTAAAGGCTCGTCTATTCTTCGATGTCAATTGGAGGAGGGTGGGGTAGGAGGCAATCGGCAAGCAGCTCCCATCAGGATGGGTGAAGAGTTCACGGGTCTTTCACCGGGTTAAGCCCTTCCATCTCCGCCGATGTTTCGATGAACGACTCATTCATCGTCTTCAGGGAAATGTCGTCTGAGACTTCTACTCTCTCCCTCCTCCCTTAGAGTACCTAGTCAAATTCTCAATTGAGAATAAGACGAATTGTTTCCAAAGGAAACTCTCGGCTCCGTCTCCAGACACGAGGCGGAGTGTCAAGACATGGAAAGAGCCGGAACCTTCTCCCATCATGATATTTAGCCCTATAATCGTGCGTATTCAGGAGAGCGTTTAAGTCGACTGTCAATCGGCTGGAACCTACTCACCCAAATGATCCATGAGAAAATTTCACGAACTTGCACACTGCATTAAAAGATGATAGATAAGAGGGTGTAAGACTCACCATCACAGAAAAACAAGAGCACGCCCCATGTTGCGTCATTATACATGAAATTAGTTTCATTATGGCTGGTAAAACGAAGAACCGAAAAACAGCCAAACCAAAGCATGGAAGGCTTAATTGAGAGAGTTAAATAAAAGTCAACAGAACTGAATTAGCTACAACCTATTTTAGAATTTTTTATTTTTCTCTCTCAAGTGGAAGATATCTCTATTTCTGCTTGGCCTGGTGAACACTAGACCGTATCACATTGAAACGTAGATGCGATTCGTTAGCCAACCACAAGAAAATAAAGGTAATGACATTCTGAAGAAGTAGGGTTACCAAATGAAATGCCTAAGAGGGCTCAAATAAATTGGAGCGGGAGGCAAGCAACAATAAGTATATTTACGCAGTTTTTTTACCAATGAAAAATGGGCCGGGATTTGGATGAGGCGAGAGGGGTGCGCATGGGACCACAGAAATTTCCCCATTTATCATTGCCATTTCCTCTCCTCCCAACCCCCACCGATAAATCCATTTCCAGGAATTTCATTCCTTCCAACACATTGCTAATAGTAAACACCATTGATAAACTTTCCTCCTTCGCAATAATGTAACACCTGTGGTCTCGCAAGGAAGGGGCCCCATTGAGCCCACTCCTAAACCTTTCTCCCACAAGAATATTAGATTCAGTTGAGTACTATTGGTAATTTCACATTGAGTGTAATTTTCATTTATGATTAATCAGATACTAATAAAAATAAAAAAAATTTGGACATTGTATTTTTCCCCTTTCCCATTTCCATTTTATAGTAACATTTTAACGCAATAAACCAATTGTAAATCATCTCGTCTCGAATTGGAGGAGGAAATGATGTAGAGTAGCTGCAGATAGTCGAGACAAAATATAAACACACAAAATAGGTGAGAGTACACCATTTACTTGAGATCACAAACGGAAGAAATTGCCTAGCATCTTCAGGTACAACGCAGTTGCCCAAGAAGATTCAGCACTAGACCCCTTCCCCGAAATTATTTTATGGCTACAGCACTACCGCCGCTTCGCTTTCTTCTTCTTTGGTTTTCAGGCGGTCGGCAGCTATAGTATTCCTCCATAGATTTCTGTCATCAGCGAGTCGTTTAATTTCGGTATAGGATGTGCAGCTGACGTCTTCTATTATTTGCTTAATATATTTTAATATAGATCGCCGTCTACAATTTTTCCCGGGAATGTTACCCTCTACTATGGTTCTAAGCCAGTCTTCATGCCGTAGGATGTGTCCAAACCGTTAATCGCCTTTCCGTTTCAAGTTCTCCCGAAGTGTAGGTTGTTCCTCAATTTTTGGAGGGGTTCATTGTTGGAGATCTTATCTTTCCAGCGAATTTTAATAGCCTCCTACAAGACGCTATTAGTACAGAAGCTTAATGCTTTCAGTTGCATACTGAAATCAAATTATGCATTTACTACCTGAAATTTTGTCTGCTTAGACAACGCGACCAGAGCCACCGTCAATTGCTGTTGCAGCAATGCCTCTTTACGGATATCGCGCTAAGCAAAGCGGTACCCGAAAATAATTAATGCATATTCCTGATGAAGTCAAAGATCACCATCCTCGACTTTGCCTCGTGTGAAAATATTCAAACGTGACAAAAACCGGAAAGGTGTTACCATGCGTTGAGGTTAGCAAGAGATAGCCTTATCGGACATAATTTGAGACATCATACCCTGATAAAAATATTATAGAAGCAAAAATGAACAGGAAAAGCCACAGAGGAACACGTCGGAAGAGATAGATGAAACAAATAATGACATTAGACAAAGCGAATATATATAAAGCTATGAAGGGGTTAACCAACAGAAAAACTGATTGGGACCAGTGTCAAAGCAATCCTAGGATTGGGTGATGACGATGAAGAAGTAGTGGCAAGCTAACTAAGATTATATCTGAAGAGACGTATTTTAGTCCTCTTAAGGAAATGCAGTTAAAACTTCCGTCTATCACTTGATTTTAGTGCGGAAGTTTTTCATTTTTTCATTGAAACTTAATTGACATCCCGCTAAGACAAACATCGAACAGTTGATCTTAGCCAATCCTCGACTTTCACCAGGCTGCTCAGACACGAATTTCCAAGGGTACAAGTCGTTTAATAAAGCGCAAGAGGTAAATTCATTGATTCGTTTAATTTCGGTAAAAAAAGGTTATGGCCCACTATCATAAAATACAAGCACAGGCCCTATCTACTGTCCCATCTCATTTTTCCACTCATGGTACCACGAGAGACACCTTTCTCTAAAATTTTCTGAGACGTGAACATCTTGAATAGAGCAGTTATTTTTGAGCTTCCTTGTTTTGACTGGATGTGGACAACAAAGGGAAATCGACAATCAAATATTATCAGAAAATATAATCGGCAAGGAAGTGATCATAAGATCTGGATAAGCGAGACATGAAGATAACCCTAGAAAGTGCTCTGGAGATGCAGCATTTTCATCATTGCCTCGCTATTCTTTCCAAAATTGTAGACGCGGTACCGATAAGTGTAAACAGCATCCACTTTTTTTATTCATTTCCCAAAAATTTCATGAAAAGGTAACTTCGCACTTGGTTAAATCCTGTTACTGTTTTCAGCAATATTTATAAAATATTGCACGTAGCTAAGGACTTCTTCAGGATCAACCGTTTTTGATACGAGTTACGTTAGAAAAGGGATCAAAGTCAACAAAAGTATTTCGACAATATATTTAAACAAATGATAAACATTGGTCATCGCTTAACTTATACCAGGCGGATCAAAGACGGGACAAACTGACAGTCATGGAATCACATTCGCAACACCGCGAAAATAACGGAATAACTTCATGGCTAATCGCGCGCTCCGCGGAATCTTATCGCAGAAAGCTGGCACTAAATGATCAATTTTACAATACGATTTCATAAAAATAACATTTTATAAAAATACTCCCATCAGCATGTATCAGACGTCGAATATGGACTACTTCGACAAAGCAAGCAAAAGGGTTCTAGCAAGACCTTTAGGAGAGCCTTCGCGAAAGAAAAGCAAATAACATTTGATTAACCCTATCCCGTATCCCTAGAGGCCGGGAATTTACCCAAATTATTAACCAAAAAATTTAAAATGAAGAAGAAAAAGGAGAACTATTTCAATGGCTTGATTTCGTGTTATTAACTTCTGGGCATCTCTCTTTTGTAGATAATACTTGAAGAATTCCAGTTCAACGAGGTAATCCGTAAATTATATTTCCCCATGGTATTCGAAAAAAACAGTTTCGATGATCTGCAGTAAAGTTTTGGAGAGAAATAAAACCCAAAAATGCTTCTCACATTTAACAATCATCATCGATTAAACTAATGCCAACTTAAAGTCATTCTAATTAATGAATGGTTAAACATGAAGGATTGAAAGAAAACAGACTACTTCGATATTCTAAGATTTTTAGGCAAGAGATCGTGGGATAAGCGAGTGTCTATCCTTGCCCAAATGATTCACGAGACATGTAGATGTCGATGAAGAGAAGGATGTTTTTCGAATATCTTTATCTTTCTTTAAACTTTCCCCCTATTCCTTAGTGCACCCATGTAAGTTAAGACTAAATCTTTGCGGGAAGGTTTCTAGAAGGAGAATTACATAAACTAAAAATGGGCATATGCGAAAATGAATGAACTTACATCCGAGGCAATAGCAATGTAAGAGCACAGATTGGATCAGTAAATAAATAATGCGAAGCGTTTGATAAAGCTCAGAAACTTGGCCATCGAGGAAAAAAGATTATAAAAGCAGAACGGAGACTTATGAGACTGGGTTTGGAGAAAAATGGAAAAAATGGAATAAGATAAAAGGGAGATCAGTAAAGAAATTTCGGTTAGAGGAGAGAAAGATGGCTTGGGCAATTCGAAGAGAGACTGAGAGGTGCTGCCATAGTCATGGACTTCCTCGGTAGGAGGGAGTACTCGTATATAAATTAAACACGGAGGGAGGATTAGGCATTTACCATCACTTTAAAGAGCAGTAGAAAGAAGAGGAAAATAGAAGTCGTTTTAATAATTTAATAAGTTCTTCGAGCATTGCAAGGACAGTGCAAACATACTGATTCCTGGTAGTATAATCTCAAAGAATGCCGATGAATCAGCCCCTCACTTCGGCAAGCAATTTTATATTTTCAGTACGGTGCAACGGATTTTGCAGTCGTAATAATCCACTCCGCACCAGAAACGTTGGATAGGATGACCCAATGGCACCACGTGACTAAAACATTGACATACACAATGGGCTGTCAACGAGGGTATCATTAAAAAGAGCGTTCAGCGATTATTGCTCAAACTTACTGGCTAGCCATCAAGATTTTTTAATGAGCGCCATTAAATCTTAGCCTTAATCTATTTTCCGAATAAAAATGGCCCCTATCCGTATCAGAGGATCGCAATGACCGTCCAGCAAATTCTCGGATCGTTCGACAAGTGTTGAGTAAATTATAGCCCGCCAATTGCTCCCAATAGTGCCCCAGGTAACTTATAAACTGCCAAACCACCACAATGAACAACCCAAAGGTTGGTTTGATTGGCGAGGGTAGAGTTTATCTGGTACCAAGTTTTACGGGGTAAAAAATTCATGTATCAGAGAAACACCTGCGGTTTCCCAAGAAGACCTGGCACCCGAAAAACCACACAGTGTCAGTGAATATATGTGGGGTGCCCAGAGGCGTCTCTCGGATTTGAACTCCAATATCCTCTCAGAATCCGTGCGGTCTACCCACTAGGCTACCACGCAGCATTTTCGAATAAAAATACATGCATGTTTTAGGAGCGCTCGATTTGTTCGAAAGTGAAAATAAATTCATTTCTCCTCCACACTATGGGACGAAATAAATTAACAACTACTAGGCACTCGAAAATGACAATGATTGGTCGGCTCATAAAACAAAGTGGAAAGTATTAAGTATTCATATATTTCACTAACGAACATTTCCACAAATTGAAACTTGAAACTATCCATCATACACTACTGAGGTTATATGTCAAAACGAATGCTAAGGGCCCAAAAATCTCAGGGCTGGGAGGGTTTCAACACGCACCTCCGGAATATCCTCCTTGCGACGTCACCCGTCTCACAGTTGATTTTTCTCTCGTCTCCAATCGAGCCATCTTGGGTGGGCGTTGTTGTCAAGAAGCAACAGCCTGAGACGCGAAGCATCCGAGTTCATTTGCACCAGAGGATAGCGGAGCAGTCTGGTAACGAATAGTTGGGGCGGTGGGAAACGAGGAGATAGTGGGAGGGCGGGAGAGACGGAAGATATCTCGCACCATCGCCGCACTCCCCACCACGCATCCGCGCGAGTTAACCGAGGGGTCCAACTACATTTATTACAACATTCCAGGTGACATAAAGAGCCAGAGGCATGCACGACAGGACGCGAACGCGACAAGTGGCCGGTGCCACGGAACAAACTAACTTCCACCCCGGGGATGGAAAACTTGGTGGCGGTGCGGCAGCAAGAGTGCACAGGGGACCCCCGCGCCAATCCCATCGCGCGGAAAACACACGCACCTCGACACTTGAGAACAACGGTCTCAACCCCCCCCTCCCCCCGTTAAAATTTGAGAAAGTTACCTCCCTCTTATCATTTCCATGCCTTGTGACGACAGGCGTGAGTGTCTGTGGGGGGGTGGGGGGGAATCTCTGCGGGCCGAACAGCGGCAACTGCTAAAGGGAACATTCCAGGAAGGAGACGTCCATACACACTCAAATTATTTTCGCGGGATTCGGAGAAAATGTATTTCCACTAGGGAAAGTACCGATCGCCTGATTCACGGCTATTAAATGAATCACGTAGGTATTAGATAACTTTACGGGTGCCCACTTCTGGAAACAAGATAGATAACTTGGTATCGTTTGGAAAGACGCTTAGTTACTGCCAAAGTGGGTTAAATTAATAGGTCGATTCGACCAGTACTACTACTACAGCTGTAATAATGGCCCAATGCGGCATTATGACAGCATCTACACAGCCTCTTAGTCATGGCATCTAAATGGTCAAGAGACGCACCACACGCCACGACGAAGACTTCTCAGGACGAGTATTCATCTTTATATCTTCACCTGTGAATTGACAAAGTTGTTACATAACCTGCAGCAGCGAGACTTCAGCTGAATTTGAGTCAAGGACTAAATTTCTGGTCTCCTTAGGTCTTATACATGACTGTTTATATAGTGTTTTTATTATCTCTTCATGCTTATGTGTGAATATGCCCAGTGTTTATTCAGTCATATGCACCAACACATAGACAAATGTATGTAACAGCAGATTACACATTGTCAAATCATAAGGAATCTAGATGGAGATGAAGCAAATACTGGGTACTTAATTTGGTATTGGAGAATTAGCTGACATTTTATGCCTCTGAATGAGGTGATCTCCACTCTTACTTATCAAGCTAACCCTGAGCGGTGAATAAAATCATGCAGGGCAATTTCTTACCCAAATTCCCACCCATCAGATAAAGATCTGGTTGGTGCAGTTTGGGTTTAGCAGGGTGGTGTCCTGAAATATTACATGGATTTAAACTCTTTTCTTTCTCTAGCCAGTATGTAATGGCTGTAGAAATTAATCTACGACCCTAGGTATTATAATTGATGCCCATATTTACATAGTGCAAACTCAAAATGATAAAAGAGTACACAGCCACTCAATTCAAAACATAAAAATCTAAGCATAATACTTATTATCATGTCAATTAAGATACATGGCAAAATACCATAAAGGTTTCTACATAACATGCATTCACAAATGTACTGCTACAAAAGAATTTGCCTAAACACAAAATTTTAAACTCACCTCAGCTTTATAAAAAAGTGGTTTCTATGACTTTTTCTGTGAGTCAAACGTTTATGAAAAAAACAAATTCAAAACCAACATCCAATAAAACCTGGAATGCTTAACTAAGCAGGTGCTCTGGTTTATTAATATATGATTAGAGCAGCAAGAAAGGCATCCTTTGCTAAATAATGCAGCATAATAATTTTTGTACTAATTTTGTACCACTAATTCTAATAAAATGCAAGAAGTAAACCTAAATATGGTTGAGCTAAAGAAGGATCAAAGGAAGATATGTGAGACTCACTGGTTGCTGCTTCCTGGATTGGTATTGCACCTGGCTGGTCTGTGTCTCCAGAGCTTCATTCCGTTCTCTAAGTTTGGAAATCTATAAAAAAAAGGCAAACAGCTTTAAATTACAGAAATAAATTGTGAAAGGAATTAAAATTATAATTTGAGATCAGTAATGCTACCTAATCCAAACACTGAATTGTCGAGGTCAATATGAAGGACTTCAATATTCCCTAGGTTGTTAAGGATATGTATTAATGATTGGGATTATAAAGTGGCCCAATGCTTGAAGTTATGTAGCACCAGAAACTCACTCAGAAAAAAATTATATTTAGTCATACAGTGATTTAAAGGGCTCTCAAATCAGTTTTTACTCTGTCTGAGCTTACAGCTGTCGATAAGTTAAAGTATAGACTCTTTCTTCTTCTTCTGAAAAAGACAAACTTAAAAATAATGCAACCAACTCAGGTTAGAGAAGATATCCTCTACCTGAAAATCTAAGGTTCAAATTCTACCTTGAAAACTGACCCTGTGCTGTCACATAGAAAACTGTGTATAATTAAGCTTGCTTTGACCTCAGCTATCAGTGCATCTTAAAAAATAAAATTACCTAATTAAGTTAATGGAAGTTCTGCAGATTAATTCCCTAATTCTGCGAATTTCACAGTTTTTCCACTCAGACTAGGGTTAGTCCTTTTTTATTTTAATTCCACGAAAACACCAACTAAGATTATATGGCAACTTTATACAGTGGGAGGGAAAGAGGGGATGAGAGAAAAGAGAAAGCTCAAACGAGGATGTTTACCAATGATGACAAACTGTGTAAGCTTTGATAAGATAAAAAGCAGGGGAGAGTGAGATAAGGAAAAATGGAGAAAAATGTATCATAGCTGATGATCTCACAAAAGCTTAATATGAAAGGTAAAATGTTTGCCCAAAAACTAAAATTTTATACAATAACTTCAAAATTATGTGGATTGGTAAAGCTTAGGCAGAAGCAAAAGCAGAGGGCCATACGGTATCTTCCATTCTGCAAGATAAAGTCTAACGAATCTACTATCACCATAGAGGACCTCATTAATGAACAAAGACAGATGGTCATAAACTTAAGCAGGTCAAAAAATAACACAAACTGCAATAACTAATAATTGCATTCATACTATTTTAATTAACAGTATAGAAGAGTAGTTTTTATTGGACCAGGTTTTATAAAAAAGAACTTGCAATACAGCACCAATTTTTGAGAATTGACATGGTGTATGCACAGTAACATGAATAAATTATCATAAAAGAAGAATTTTTGCTTTGCATGAAAGAAAAACATTTTGCTCAAAAAAAGATTGGAATGACAGCATTGTTACTTTTGTTTGAGGAGATATTAGGTTAACATAAATAAGGATACATATATGTACATAAAGAATTTCATCCTGGTTTTAAAGAGTGATCTAAAGGAATGAATCAAGCTCACGGGTAGGTATAACGCATCAGAATATGCCATGAGGGAGCTGGGAAGCACAACCTTCCTACTGTGTAAACAAGCTGAGTAAACCTAGTCCTTTATCTCTGATAGAAATAAGGAAGGAGAGATGAATCAAGACCTAGCCATATTGCACACAGGCAGCACCAATAATCTGCCACGCCCAGAGTGATCAGCAAACATTAAAAGAGACACATCCAATATTGCTATCACAAAAACATATGGCCTACTGACTTAATCCACCAGCATTGGCGTCAAATGTGAAGAGAGTATATATTGCATAACCATATTACCATCATCCAGAATTAAAGCAAAAGACTCATAGAAAAACTTTCCACTAATGGCAAAGTCCTAGAGGTCTTTATGCTTGCCTAAAACAAATGGCAAGGTGCAAAGCTGTGGACACCCATAAAATAACTTGCAATCAACTTCCTCTAATCAGGTTACCAGTTTTTTAAGCGACATATACTCACAGCAGTATTAAATCTTGTGCCCTTAGAATTAAGCAGAAGAGGAATGTATGCACAAAACTTTAACACAATTACAAATATTTAATGCTATAGCAATGTGTGTGTGTGTGCACGTATGTGCATCATTGAAGAAAGCATCATGCTGACATTGACAAAAATAATATGCAATTATATCAAGAAAAAATTAGTAGTGTTCAATATCTTTATAATATGTATTTTAATATTTACATATAAATGGTCATTTTCAGGGGTATTTTCTATTTGATGCCTCTGTTTCCCCCTTAATTTTTTAGTTAGATTCACATTAAAATTCTTCTCCTGATGCTAAATACATTGGAAGAAAAAACTCTTAAGCATCAAAAAAAAGCAACAAGGGAGTGTAGGATGTATATTTGTACATGAGACTGAGGTAGTATACACCCAAGTGACAAGTTACAACTCATGACATAAAATACATTTCTATTACACCCACTGTGCAACTAAACTATTGTGTTGTCATTAATCTGCATATATGCTATAGTTTCAGTTTTGAAACCAAGTGGTTAATTCAAGTGATTTTAAAAAATTGTGAATCTTCAGATCTACTGTAATAACTAGGTAATTCCTGTGGGCATGTTTTTATTATTTCACCTCAGTATAACAGTTTGAATCAGTCATTTTGAGTGTAACTTGCTTACACATCCCAATTTAGTTATTACTGTTATTACAATGAACTGTAAAGCAAAATGGAAATGGCACACCAGCTAACCAAAGATGCATGTGACAAAAGATCAATATCCTTCAATGCCAAGCTTAGACATTACTGCACAGTCTCTTGCCAGAGGCCCTGTATGCAGCAGAATTCCTCACAATCAATAAGTGAGGCCTGATTGAGAAATTAGAAATCAAGGAAAGAAAGATCTTGAAAAAAAATCATGGGTCCACTAAAAGAAAATGGTGAATACAGAAAACATCATAACCAGCCAATATATACAGACGTGGAAAAATTAGCAGACATGATTCGGAAGAGAAGGATCGCCTTCTACGGGCACATTGCACAAATGAGCCAATTGAGACTGACCAACAAGACATTTACCTACTTTCAACACAAGAATACTAAGGGAGCATGGTTCACCAATGTGGAAGGGGGCCTGAAAGAAGTGTGAATAATGGGGGAGAAGACATTCATGAGCATGGCTCTTAAAAAGAAACTTGAAACACTCCAGTATTTCCAAGAAAAGTCAAAGTCCAAAACAGCCAAGAAGTTGACTGAAGACAAAAAGAAAAACACTGAGAATGAGAATACTGAATAAAAGACAAAAACCAAAGAAGACAGCTGAAATAATGTGGTCCATAGCTGACCGAAATAGATTGAAGAACTGTAAGGAAGAGCAACAAGTTCACAAATTCAGGCCTGATATGGTGGAAGGAATCCATACTGATAAA
>LYUA01004752.1:26749-58794 GCA_002093875.1 Calopteryx splendens | reverse complement strand
CTCAGTCTGACTGCCTCAACTCTCACGTGTTCTACCTCTACTCCAGGGACATTTTTAACTTTTGTTAGTGACGTCGGCAGGATTAACAATGGATTTAGTCAAATTTGCGTTAACTACCGAATGCCAAATGCCGCGAAGTCCTAAATTGAATGCTAAAAATTACCCGTGGCAATCGCAGCCCGGATCGTCAGAAGCGCCGCCAAATTAGGTCTCCGCCGGGGGGGGTTGTTTTGACTCGAGGTACAGTGGACAAAGGAGTTCTGGAGTGGTGGCAGAGGCGACTTTGGAACTCCACGACTCGTCAAACCCTGTCGCAAAACTCGGTTCTGCTCCAAAAACAAAAAGGATATGTATATTTTTTTTCACGCGCAAACTCTCGAGTCCACGATGGCAAAGCCCCTTGCTCTCAAGCTTGCCCCACCCTCACCATTCCCTTCTCCGGGGTTAGAGTTCTCCCTCTTATCTCCCTGGGTCCTCAGCGCAAACCACCTTCGGAAAACAATATTGACCTCTCTCTCTCTCTATCACTGTCTCGAACACGACCGTGGAAAACTTTGCCTTTGGCGGCCGGCCCCTTTGAGTGGGTCCCCTCCGGTCGGCCTCCGCTTCGTCGCCTTCGAATCACATTCGCAACCGCTTTTAAGCGGTTTACCCCGGAGTCGAAGGGGGAAGAGTTTTTGGCGAATTGGAGGGGGGGATGAAGCGGCACCAAAGGGAGGGAAGGGGGGAGGGGGGGGCTGGACGACTGAGGATTGGGAAATGAGAATGGTGCGGGACAAAGGTGAGGTCGAACTGGAGAGGCGTTGGCTTCCTCTTTTCAAGTAAAAAAATCCAAAGGAAAGTTCACACACACACGCCTACATGCTTAAGCCTGTGTTATAAATGCGTAGAGGAGATGCGTTTCATTCGAGCACACGGTCTTGAATCAAAAAATCCCGAGTCCGGATCCAAAGATTATTTTCCGTGAGAAGTTTCTCGCCTTGATTGTCATTCTTATGTTTACAACAACACAAAATAAATAAATATATACATACGCACAAAAATGGATGAATCGAGTGAGTGCGGTGGCTGGTTTTATGGTTTTTCACCCAAAGAGGGCCGGGATTCGAATCCCGGTGGTGGAAAGGGGTTTTTGCATTGGTAACCCGATCCCTACTTGGGTGCAACGTGTGGACAGCACTTCAGGATCCACTCCGTCCGGCCGTACTTGGCACCTTTCCTCGAGAGTAGACTAATGCCGACGCCTGGATTTCTTTTCCACGCCTATTTTCCATCCCCTGGAAAGCCTACCTCTGCCATATTACCCACCATATCCCTACCCTAAAGGCAAAAAATCACTGTCGGTCAACTCTTATAATAAACATTACCTACCACAAGCATATGAATACGTATTTACACATGCTTATGCATGTCCACACACATGGACGGAATAAAAATACAACACGACGCTCATGAGTTCCTTCAAGCGTTTCACTTTCATATCCGGAGAATGCTCCTTTTTGAATGCCCTTTTTTTGTGTTTCATTCCTTTGTATCCTGTATTTTGGGTGCTTTGTAGCATAAATCTCCTGAGCTCTTTTTCTCCAGTGGCACACATGAAAATATGAATGGGACAGGCTTGGAATGCGTGTCAGGAAACATCGATTCAATAGTTGAAAAGCACACAAAGGAAGGTTGTCCCGCTTCTGCGACACTGCCGAGTTGAGACGGGGCATCGAGCAGTTATCACATGGAATCCGATGGTGGAAGTTTCTCGAAATATGAGGTTTCACCGCTAGAATCAAGTATTCTGAAAATGCGCCATTCACATCCATTCCATTCGCGATGCCAAGGAAATTATCCTTCGTGCATTGCCACTCGGGAGCAGAGCGTGTGATAGAATTTTGGACAATTAAGACACATGGATTCGTTTTTCTTCCTCGCTTGATTTGCGAAGGCAGCTTACAGAGAGGGGAGGGAAAAATAAATTCATATTCCTCCTTTACAGTCTTAGTGCTTCATATTTTAAGGGTGATGTTTGAAAACTTCGTCGTGCGCCAATGTATGCCAGTAGCTGGGTAATTAGGAGATGCACGATGGCTTTCTACCTCCATTCATTCAGTTCAAATGTCTATTTTTTCCTTTCTCTACATTGCTTTTCACTTCGACCATATAAGCAGTGTTGACTTTTTGCTTTTGAAATTACTGAAAGCATTACACAGCCAACGCTTTGACGTCTAACAAGCCTGTCAGCATTTCTATGTGCTTCTCATATTGGTTTTCTTCCTGAAGGTCCTTTGAGATTTGTTTATACACACTGAAGTATGATGTCCATTAATAATAAATATTTATCAAAACAGATAAGATAAAAAAGTAAAATAAAGCAGAGAAAAATGGATATTAAAAACTCACATGAAGAAAAATAAGATTAATACATATTCAATGCATTAAAAAATTAAAATCACAACAAAAGAGATATTTCATAGGAAACTGTAATAGTCAGGAAATACTGTAAATCAAAACGTTTTGTGTTAAAAATATTTATATAAAAAGTAAACCAAAGAAAAAGGAGGCACTTTTTAATGTTGCTAAAAATATATTTCCGCACTCTTTCTCCTCGACTGGGGAAATGGTACTACCAAAGAGTGGTTAAACTCCCACCCATGAGGATTGCTGAAGAACATTTTGTTCACTCTGGATAAGCGGAGTTGGGAGATTATTACTAAAGCGTGGAAGTGTACCTACGTTCCGTATGTCCCGTTTGTAGCGAAGCAATGTACTAGGCTTCCCTTGGAGGTTTCGACTGAGTCCCTCGACCAGTGACACTTTTGGGTTACAGATTACATTAGGTAATCGTGGGATTGCTTCACCCTTATGGGAGGCATTTTTAAAAACCTTCGAGGCAAAGGCCATTTCATAATCTCTTCTGAGCACATTCGGGAACACAATTAGCGTCAAACACCTTGTTGATGAGGATATTGACTATCCCCTCGGTCTTCATGTCCCTCAAGAGGAGGACAACTTTGGAAATCCCATCGCTAACCTAACCTATTTCCCGACCGTGTGCGGGTCAACGACCCGAAGAAATGTTACCGATATTTTTTTCCCATCGCATGCATGTACCTTGCTGACCTTCACCCGCGTGCAGCCCTTCTTGTGTGTCACCTGCGGGCACGGCCATTTGACACTCCGGGCACGTCCTCACGCATTTCCCCACCTCCTCGATCGTTTTCGGGAGAGAAAAAAACTCTCGATTTCGGGACACATTTTTTGGTGATTCCCATGAGCGCCCCTATCACCGAATTGTGAAAAGAGGATTAATGGAAAACCTCTTTGGCGGAGGACCAAAAGTGTTATCGCAGTAGGCTCCGTGGACCGTAGCTGCAGAAATGAAAAACTGTTATAAAAATCAACAGAATCAATGAGAGGAAGTATTATTTTCTCAATTAAAACCCGTTTACGTGACCTTTGAAATTAATTATGACGGATGAAACTGGTAAACTTAAGCTTCCGAGCAACAAGATTACAACAAATATTCTCTCTATAGGATTACAAAAACAGTACTGCATTGTAATCACCTTTTTTCAATCCTAAGATTGAGGACTGCAGCCCTCATCTCTTCCCTCTTCAGTGCTAACTCCTTTGTACGCCCTAATAGGCCTTCCGTCCAGCTTCTCTCTTCAGTCGCATTGGCCCCTTTATCTTCCTCGTGACGCCTTCCCATTTTATTTTCAATGATGCCTTCCCTTTATCACGTTCCAAACAAATCTGTTACGTCTCAAGGCGTGCCCAATCAATCCGGTTCTTCTTTTTCCTTATCGCTGTGCTCCATATCGTATTTCTCTCCTGCACTCTTTTGTGTGTACTACTTCTTTTCTTATTTTATCATTCCATTTAATTGTCAGCGTGCAACTTCAACTCCAGGTTTTGGTAATTAGACTAAGGTATCGTAATAACATAATTATTTACAAGTTAAGTTTCCTTTTGTTGCATTTAAGTTGACCGGTCCCACAATTATCCCTCCATTTTGGAGGCCCTTTGAGTTATTAAAACTGCCAGATTTATTTCTTACTCACTTTAATTATTATTAAATTATTTTGCGATTATTACGATTATTCATTTATATTACGAGCTGGCGTTTTTGATGTCTTTAAAGTGGGTTCAGGAAGACGTTTTCACAGAATTGATTCTATATTTATCGCACACACAGGTAGATATCTTTCTATTTTTTTGTGATTAATTCCTTTATGCATGCACAATTCATGAATTCAGTTAGTGGGTCGAAAAACACGACGACATATTTCTAGGCAATCTCTGCCCAATATGGTACGTTTCAGGTTTTTGAAGTCACTGACATGAGCTGACCTGAACTGCGTTTCATAAGTGCACCTTGTTTATTTTTTTTAAGTTCTTCATGAATACATGCGGTTTGGTGTACACTAGAAAGGTAGCTTTCGAAAAAATCGAAGTTAAGTTATACTTTGATTTTATAGGAACTTTAAGCCGCAGTTTTCCACCCCATGTTTGAATAATGACGAATGATCATTTATCGAATGCAGTTAAAACTTGTTTTATCCAAAGAATCAAAAAAAGCAAAGATCTGCGATTGCCACCTGTCCCATTCATCATTTTCTTCATATTCATTTGGACGAAAAATGTATCCCTTATTTCCGTGTGTTAAATGAATAAGGAGTCGAAGATATTATCTTAATACTTGAAATTCCGTTTCTTTATATTGACTACAGTTAACACACTAATTCCAGCCACAAACGTTTTTTGATTGGTCAATTCAAACACCAACATTAGACGCGCATGTGACAAAGAATTACCGTCTATTGTAACCGGAGAGAGCCATCATATTTCGGATATTTAGCGGAAATAAGGGAAGCCATGATGAGGTCACATGAATATTCAAACTCTTTCTTGGTCGGGAGGATTAAGATTTGGTGGTGTCACACAGGGCACGACAAACTATAGCAAAAATAGATTAAGCCTTAAAATATTGGATATATTAATTTCAGCCAGTACTACCTATCCTACCTAAATACCTATTATACCTATTTTATCGAAGGAAAAAATGCCTTCAATTCCATTGAGTGGCGGTAGCCTTACGACTAGAGTAAAAGAGATGCAAAAGACTGCGGGAAATAAGATGCAAAATAATAAATTGTCAAGCGAATTTCCATTACATCCGGATTAAGTGATCCGGCGGGATTGAAACAAAGCATTACTGCTCTACTCCGCACCACTGTTAAAGGTTGCAGAAGAAATGCCGTTTGCAAAATTACCAATGGTAATACGCAGGTGGTGTCAGTAGTTAAAATCCATAAAATAAAGGTTTCCGTGGAAAAGGAGATTACATTTTATGATCTCCACTTTTGCGAAACAGATGGAGCCCAGACTTGCTGGAAATCTGGTCTTAAATCGAGCCCATTAAATAAAATATTAGGTGTCCAATCAATATCTTGCGCAAAAAATAAAATACGAAGACACGTTGCAGTCAAAATTCTTTGAAAAATAAAATCAGCAAATCGTTGATTGACACTATCATTGATATAATAATTCACTATCAATGAGGGTCGTTCCGAAATTAACGTTATTTACGAGCGCGAAATGTAGGCTCTAGTTCATCCCTGGAAGTAATGCATACCCAACGGTGGTGGCTAAGTAAATACAAATATACCTAAAGTATAAGTAAAATATAAGTGATATGTTTCTAAAAATGTGTTCTATAAGTGATATGTTTCTAAAAATGTGTTCTATAACTAATTGTTACTTTGCTATTTGTACCTACCGTCTTTTTATAACAATTAACCAGTAGGAATTAATGTCAGAACGACCGCTAAAATTTAAATTTTCATTCCTTGAATCACAACAATTAATTTTTAAAGTGGGAAGGATCACACTTTTTGCTCCCTTACTTCTTTTTTCGACTTAGACAAACATTAAAACATTAAGTTTCTCATTTTTACCGACAATGTATCATGCAAGAATATGAATTCATTTAATTTCAAATAACGAAATAATTGAGTTCCAAAAATTGGCAATACGTGCTGTACCGTGAATGGTATGGCTTTTAGCCTTTACACGAAGTCGTGCTCGAACTGAAAGAGATAAAATTTAAAGAATGGTAACATATTGAGTGACTCTTTTGACTTTCCGCACTCTAGCGGATCTCCGATAGCATTTGAGCGAGTAGATAGCGAGATATTATATGAAATCCTCTTAGTTATAATGGAATATCAAATGGATGCTACTGAGCCCTTCGTATCTTGAGCTGGTACTCCTTACATCCTCTTACGCGGCGCTGGGCATTCACCCTCGCGGAACATCCAAAAGTCACCATCGTTTTATGTCCATCCATAGATTCCGCATCCTGTCACTTTATTGACTCCAATCAATATATTTCGGGGATTCCGCAGATAACAGCTTCTAGCGTAAAAACGGAAGGCCAGTTTACAAGGGCCGATCCGATTATTTGGTTCGGGCCCTTCCTCTGCCATTCCACGCGTTCCACAGATCACCTCCGACCGCTGACGCATCACAGACACTCGACGTCCTCCCCGAAAGATATCAATGATATATTGAAGTGAGCGTTAAGCCCATCGTTGCACACGTCCATCGTCGTTAAACTGCATATACATACTTATGCACCGATGCCTTTTTTATACTGTGGAAATTCAAAATATTCCTCCTCATTGTGGGAATCGAGAACTTCCACCAAGTCTTGTCTGTTTCTATCGATTTTAATATCTTTAAGTACTTATTATTTGATTTAAATTCCAAGCCACTGGACCAGACAGGGCCTAGGAATGTTATAATTCTTTTTCCTTAATCACTTTTTGAACAATCAAAAAAATCCCTTTCCTACGCATTAATCTATTGTGAGTGGACTGTGCACTCTCCGTCGCGTTGAAGTTCAAATACATTACTCTCAATCTAATAAAGCTTTGAAATTTGGATTTGAAACATAATAAGTTAATGTTGAAATTAATATAAATTACGTTACTTTTTGACGGTTTATTTCATTCATGCCAATAGGCAAAATCAAAAACTCAAAATTTTGTTCCTGCATTTTAATTAAAATGGCTATTTTTACATTTTTTCTCCGATTCTCCTAATGTATCTCAAAGGGGCGCATACCAATCGTGGCGTTCGTTACCCATAATTCTTTATACGCTTCATTTACACCTTTCCTGAAGGATTGCCATGCAACTTTTATGTTACTGTGTAACGTTTAGAGGATTTGGTCCATTTATATCTTAAGTATTGTCCAAAACTACTATTATGTGTCTTTACACCGATTAGGTAATATTTTTCACTTGCTCATATATTTGTCAATATTTGGGATACCGATTGCTACAATGTAACAGTTTTTGGAACGTGATGATAGTGTGCAGATGGCGAAATACTTTTAGGAATGTAAGACCTTCAAGTATTTTGAAGGTTCAAGGGGTGTAATATTTATTTATATGAACAATATGTTTTGAAGCTCTGACATAGGAGTAGTGTGAATCCTAAAATTATATCATGTTAATTCATATGATAAAGGCTGTGATTTCTGTTGGGCAGGTTTTTCATTTAAACCCTCTATTATATTTATAAGTTTATTACCTACTCTAGTAAAAACAATAGAAACCACATTCGGAGTTTGGGAAATGATTTTAATCCATTAAACAGAGGTGATTTGATGCAAAAATCATGAAATGTGATATCAATGCAATGCTTCACAATTTCTGCGCACATTAGACTTTCATGGTCACTATGTCTATTAATTTATTAAAAGAGTATCATGAAAACATAAAACTCGTATTCTTTTACATTGTTGTACAACACTAATTTTTTAAAGGATATCGATATTCTATTTTCATTAAAAATGCTTTTAAATGTATATCCCAAACATTTTAATTCCTCCTTGATGCCGTCATTGCATGTGAAATCACCACGATAGTAGACAAATTAAAAATTTGGTATTCATTGAATTTTACGCTTTCCAGATGAACTCCTAGCTTTCACTAGGTTATTATTTTCCCCATTTGTCTATGCGAATGAACACATCACATTTTCCACAACCCAGGGAAACATGCGCTCTTATAGCAGAATATCTAATATAAATATTGCGTCCGCTTTTGCTGCATTTTAACAGAACTTAACTTCTCTGAAGAGTTACTACTGTCGTTCAATGCCACATAGTATTGGCTTCAGGGTACGCAAACATGCAGACTAATCGATTCCCACAGTGCACACATTGAAATTTCAATTATTACTCATTTATCCAAATTCAAACGAATCGACCCGATGCGCACGTGTTTTTTTCGTTATTTTTCGTCGATTTCTTTCCTTCATGGATCGAGCACTCTTTTATCACTCATTATTCCCACCCCCTCATTTACACTCGGTAATTGGAGGGAGTAGGGCCCCAAGAAGATCACACACTATTGTGG
Source organism: Calopteryx splendens (assembly GCA_002093875.1). Lineage (NCBI taxonomy): Eukaryota > Metazoa > Arthropoda > Insecta > Odonata > Calopterygidae > Calopteryx > Calopteryx splendens. Next base: position 50,371 of record LYUA01004752.1, on the reverse strand, counting down.
AACATATTTATTTAGTCAAATGCAAATAATTTCGCTTTAAAGATTCAATTTGACAGTGAAAGTATTTCAAAGACACAAAAACTACTGATGTGTTCAGCCTCTCACAACTGGATTTTTTTTAAAAAGTTTTTCGGTCAGCCTCTATTAAGCGTAATCGCTTCTCAGTGAAAGTTTAAATTGCTCTAGTCTTACGATTGCACATACAAATCTCTAAGGAAAAATTTTAATCCAGGCACCCTTTTCCCTTCATTTCGCTCTTTCATTTCCTAAACAATAAATCTACTTAAAGCGCATGAATAAATTAAGAGATACAGTTTAAAAATATTTCCATGCAAGGGAACAGCACAAACAACGCTGAAATAAAATCAATGATATTAAGTTTAGATCTATACCTAAATACATTTAAAAATTATCTCATTTTACCAATAAATTTTTTAAAATTCATTTCAAAACATTCGCATAGCTGATAATTTTTCCTTAGCATATTACCAAGTCACTACATTAGCTGCATTAATACTGATCTCGCACAGCTCAAAAATTTCAAAGAAGTCATCCCGTTATTTTTAAACCACACTTCAGTGTTAGAAATATATCTAGTGCCTCATTACACTTTACGGTTTGACTGTATTTCTACAGTTGTAAGAACTATTATACTTTTATTTAGCTTAGATTTCAAATTGGTACCATTATACATCGAAAATATATCTCCAGTCCTTCAAAATTTAGGAATCATTGCTGTGAAGCACACAACATTATGTTAATTAATTATTTGATCTACAGAGGCAAATATTCACACTGACCATTTTCACGCTGAATCTAATAACTTAAATTTTCACAGAGTGCGGCCTTCTTGAACATAAGAGATAATTCATTTGAATTCGATTGCTCCTCGCTACTTCTTAGCCAGTTGGAAATTAGGACTCTTATTGTTTTTCAAGAACTATCTCAGAATAAATCCGAGAAATAAATAAGGTAACATCTTTGTTTCTGTAACTAAATGCGAGTGCTGATGTATTTATGAAAAAACGGGAACTAAGTCAACTTATTGACCACCAAAAAATTATATCCTGGACATCATATATCATTCACGACTTTGCTGGGAAATATAATGGTAGCACCTGTTTTAGAAGGAAAGAAGGAATTTTTTTCCGTTCGGCTTAGGGAATCTTTTAGACGGAAATTGAAAAGAGTGTTGAAGGCATTAAGAGAGAATTTGCTTCAGATGAAGAAGCTTTTAGACAGAGGAGAAGGGACTTGATGACAGGGACCTAGAGAGAGACCTAGTAGAGATGAAAATAAATTATTTGTGAACACTTTGATAGCTATCGTAGTTTTTGGCGTTATGGCTGCAGGGACTTGATTATTGAACCTATAGGATAAGCCTCATTTTGCCTCCGTGATCGAGAACAAAGAAGATCGAGTGCAGAGTACGGAAAGGAAAGGAGGAAGTGTTAAGCAGGGAGGGGGTGGAAGGAGAGAAGGTTGGGGGGTGGGAATTCAAAGAACGTTCATTCATTTTATACACAGCGCATTGAGTGGAAATGGAGCATTGAATGATTCGATACCGGATAGAATTCTGTGTGAGCGAGGTAGAGGGAGGAAAAGATAAGGCACGTTGTTGGAAGGAATGAAGGGAGCCGGTAGTCATGGGCGAGTTAGAAGAAATGGTTTCTTTCAGTGTGTGTTCCATGTCGCATTCATGGCTGAACTTAGACGCGTTGCAGAGTGCAAGAGTGGCCCTGTGGCCATCGCGAAACGTACCCACACGATTGGTATAAAAAAATAATGGGTGCAATTACAGTTGCAATTTAAAAAGGCACGCGAACTTTTTTTCCCCAATTCTGCCTAGGAAATGAAATCGTTTAATGGGACGCCTCCGAGGAGGAGGAAACCCGGCTTTGGAGACGGAATCCGCGGCCCTTGCGCCGGGAAGGGGGGCAGGAGCAATTCTCCAAAGGACCCGAGGAGCCCGGCGGATTAATTATATCCTTATTCCCGACCGGAAGGTAGTGTGGTGGGGGGGGGCGGGAGAGACTAATTTTGCGAGGGTGTACCAAGTCTCGTGATGCGGAAGGAGGGTATGGGTGGATTATTTTAAATGGCAACCTCACCCCCAATCCACCAACCCCTCCCGTATGCCATTTTATTCCCACCACCCCCAACGAATAGGGGAGTGGGAGGGGGGGGTTGGAGGAAGAAAAGAGGGGTGTGGGGGATGATAGAAAAGGGAGACGCTTGCATTCGGTGGGGTAATCACAAGTGGGGAGATATTGTCGGAGTCTTTAAAAAGGACTGGATTCCGGAGGCGGAGGAGGGTGGGGGGAGTGATATTTGGTTGGGGGGAGGGTGGGATAGAGCAGGTGGGTGGGTGGTAGCAATGGAAGATAGACGCCTTCTCAGGGCGCGGCCGCACAGCTGTTCCCAAAATTAAGCAGGAAACTGCAGCGGAAGAGAGGGTGAGATTTCTATTCAAGTCAGAGAATAAAATCCGGGCAGGAGAGAATCGCTTATCGTGCAGGGACACATATGTAGGGCCAACGGGACGGAAATTAGAGGAACGATTTTGACAGATTATGACCGAAAATAATCTGCTCATGAAATGCGGAGGAAACCCATAGAGAAACTCAATTTTTTAAAAAGTATAGTACAATTTGATTTTGGTAACATACAATCCCTGGAATCCGTTAATCCATATTTAGTCATGGCATATTTTCTCCGCGCTTAAAGCTGCGATTTTATTGAAACGCCTATCGCTTGCTTCGTATTAGATATTATTTTCATGACAAATTTATTGAAATTTTCCCCTAGAAAAGTAAGGAATGCAATGGCGACAGAGAGATACTAGGATATTATAATCAAAGTCCATTATAGTATTTGTGACGAACAAAAGTCACCAAAGTGTGTCCACCCGAGTACGTGCTTGATAGTTACGAAAATGAAATTTGAAGCGATGAAAAATACCGGTTTTTTTAGTGTTTGAAATCGGCTACATGTGAAAGGAGAATAAAAGAGAAATGGATAATAACTTCGGGGGAAGTAAGAGGTGATGAAGCGTGGAGAAAGGAGGGTGATTAAGAAATAGAGGAAGGAATGAGAACAGTATAGGGGCAGAAACGTGTAAAATGGGCAATGCCTATTAAATGATCAGTAACATGTCTCAGAGGCGCAGGGCTGAAATTCATTTCTGAATAATGAAAAGAAGAAATCACTACTTTCCTCAAGCCTTTTGGAGTCTCTCGACATCTTAATAAAAGAGAATCCTCAATCTTCTTAGCTACAGGGCACGGGAGTATTGATTAAGAGGATATTAATAAAGCTCAGCACTCTTTATCGGCACGTAAACCTACTCTGAAAAAATATATTTAAAACAGAATTGATGTATTGGGAGTAAAGGATTCTTTTATTTTTAACTCCGTTATCAAACTTAGAGAGAAAATATCTTGAAGAAGGAGTATTCATTAATTTTTAGTTTAAGCACTGATAATAAAATAAAAAGACTCCGGTAGAAAAAGAAATAAACTATAACATTGAAATATCATACTCTGTTACCTCGACAAGAACATGAGACCGAATTCCTAGGTAAAGGAAGCCTATAAATACCCCCGCCACATGTAATGACGCTCGCAATAATATGTAGAAATGGATAACGATAGAAGCAACATATTAAAACAATATATTAAGAGGCGAATTTAGGGATGCACCTACAATTAAATTAAATTAAAACTCAAAATAAATGGAAGGACCAAAGGATGCTCAAATATTATTTTCATATAGAGTAAATATGATTTGGAAACTTTCAGTTCTTTTTTAGGCCATTGAACATTTTAAAAGATAAACATATATAACCAGTAAATATCTATTGATGACAGATGTTCGCAGTGTTGGTAGATTATGGTTTTAGGTCATCAAAAGAGCAAGGCACTATTATCTAAGCTAAGTAAGTAATCCTATCCGCGCCAACTAACTGCTAACTATCTGCGCTAAAAAACACTCCTTGACTGAAACCTCGCATTCCATTTCCTTATTTCCTTTATGAAACAATTAGTTAAAAGCTAAGTTGACAAGAATATTAGTATGCGTTTATGTTGACAAAATATCTTAGAGATTTTTCGAATTTAATACCTTAATACTTACCTGATTATTATTAAGCACTTAGTTTCTCTAAATTTCCGATTGAAATGAAACTATCTGTGTATCACAGTTATATGGGATATTTCTGCCAGGTGTCTAATAATTACATTTTATTAACGAAAAATAGACAAAGTTGAGGCTAGGACCGTTTCCTTATATTTTTCAGCGCAAGACAATTAAAAAATAATTATTTTCGTCAAAAGACGGAGGCTTAACTTCTCTACATTGAGGTGCGATTGTTTACAGCAAAAATTTCCTTTTACAAAGATTCAGCTATGCATAAAAAATATGCGTACTTATATAAAGCAATGTGAGTTTTACTAAAACGACGGCTGTCTTGCATTATATTTTCCATTTTCTAATATTTCTGACGTCTTTTGAGTGTGGGAATAAAAATTATTTCCCTTGCGTTGCGTTGTTTTCACTGTCGTTAGCGCTTCGACCAAAGAGTAAATAACACGGAGGAATAATATAACGGATAAAAACGGATAAAAATTTGAATTGAGTCAGATAGAGAGAGCCCGGATCAGGAGTCTTAAAAACCATAAGACTGGTACTATACAGGAACTCGATTAACTCGCTTAATAATACACTCTTAAAAAAAATCAAGGAATGGTATTAACGCGAGTCGGGATAATCCCCGATTACTCGCAATGAGGGAAACAATTAGAAATCCATTTAGATTCACCAAACCATTTTGGAATTGCGCGTCCATTACCAGAATTCGAACGCCTCTTGATCCGAAGAGCAAAGCTCTCCCTTGATCCAGCAAAAGCGAGCAGGTTAGTTGTAAACCAGCGATTGCTACTTTCTCTCAGCATTCGATTAATTTGGGAATTCGGATACCTCGAAGCAATCAAGTTTCTTTTTCAGACGGAGTTATTCCCGCGGGGAGAAATTACAAAATTAGAAAAAGAGTAGAAGAGTATTTATTTACGCTTGGGCGAATGTCCAATTAAGTAGAAGGAATTAAAATAACATGGTTTATGACAAGATTCCAAGTCAAAAATTTTATACCAAAATAAAGTCTAATGTGGGTTAGCAGCATGTGACAACGAGAGCCAGTTTTGAACTAACATTGCAAGTGATACAGATATAAAACAATATTTTTTAAACTTTGCATCGGAACATATACTATAAAAATATGATTATAATTTGCAAAACGTATGCTGTATGATTCTGCTGTAGAACACGTTTATCGGTCAATTAACAGGTTAAACTATCGATGCTTATAAATAATTCAGAGTTTACGAGTTTTATAAATCGTCCGACTAGAAATTACAAGTTTTTCTCAACCTTAAATGACTGAAAATTATATCAATGGATTTAAAAAAATCGTTTAATATTTACTCCTGCCAACAATTCGTTACAAAAGGTAATAATTTCGGCAGTTTACTATGAATTTTGGCAGCCCTGAAAGATATTACCAAGCATCAAATCATACCACCTCTTCTTTAAGCCTTCCACTGCGTGGACGGAAGCTGTTTACTGGCCGATCGTACCTCGAGACAATGTTGCTCACACTCAATTCAAACACCCAACTCTAGCGTGCAAGACATCTCTGCGATCTCAGTTTGATTATTTTTGTGGTCCACAGATTTAATTCTCATTCCGCAACGAATTTTTTTCTGGATCCAAACATCCCCGACCGCCATTTTCCGTCGCGGAGTTCCACTTCGGCGAGGAGATCTTTTTGTCTTTCCTGTAACTTTTCATCATATTTAAGCGCCACCGAAACACCTGAGTTACTAATTATCATGAGTGATGAAGTTGAAGAATTGAATGGCTCATCCCCGGGTGCAATCCTTTTCACCAGTTCCACGCCATCTGCGGGTTGCTCACCCTCCAAGGCTACATTTACTTAATTCAACGTGACATTTACAAGTTTACAAAAATTATTTCGTCCCCCTCATTTTTTTGATTCCCGAAATAACTTGGTCGCGAAATTCTTCGGCCGTGAAAAATTCTCATCTATCCTCTGTTTGAAAATCACAATGAATGGACAACTCTTCCGGAGTGGGTGGATCAAAAGATTCTAACTATATTACATGCATAATGCACGGATGTTATCTGCGCGAAGGTTTACAATGACATCTTTTTGCACTCAGATTACCCGTGATCACAGAGTGAACCATCACTAACAAATCAGGACTTTAGCGGAGTAAATGTAAAACTCCTTCTGGATTTAAATTTCATGGAATTTATTATTCAATTATACTTACTACTTTTACGCATTTTGAGAATTTTTCGTCCAAAAAAATAAGGCTCTCTCTCTCTCACCCATTTGTGCATAAAAATGGCTCACGATATAGTCAGGGAATAGGCTTAACCAAACAACTGTGAGTCCTTCTTATTTGAATTTGATGCTAGAGAGACTTGGAACCCGCACAAAATCGGACACGCAAAAAAAATAGAAGAGATAGCCAAAGGAATGTGATTTTTCTTCGAGATCGGAAGACATTTAAAAGATACGGAAGGGTCACCGGCATGATTGAATAGTAAGGATGGGACAATTTAATGCAGCCATTGATATCTGCAGGATTAGGTTGTCTCCATCAAGCATTTCCCTACTGGCAGTCCGGGTTGAGTATAAATCGCATTTTGTCTCGAAAAATCGAATTTATATGGAAATATTGACCAAAAATTTAAGATTAAGGCAGGATGGCAGAAAAGAGGCAGGGGCAAATATTCCTCAATAAATTGAGCGACAAAGAAATGGAACGGCTTTCTTGAAGCGGTCTGAAACCTTTTCCAAAGAAGCATCAGAATGCCTTATCGGAGGTTTCAAAATAGTACTAGGTTTTTATGGCACATTTATATGCTTACACTCAAATGTTAAAATTCTTCCATGTCAACATTACTAACAGGCAGGATGTAGTAAAACGAAGTGTAAAAATTAATAAACCCAGAAATAAGTAGAATCAATTTTTAATGAGTCCCAAATTCTTCATTTTTATTTACGGAATTTTGGTAAGAAATTCGAGTGCCTATCACAATCGATAAACGCTAACAAGCAAATTTTACTAAATCAATACTCTTCTGTGAGTTTATAGGTTTTCGGGATTGACTCGGAGTTCACAGATCTTTGCATGTGACATTAACAAACTAGAGAGACAGGTAAACATATTTATTTGGGAGAAATTGAGACCATGAGTGCCCTTCTTCCTTTAACCCTTCGTAAATGTACATAAACATAATAACAATTTAAAGAAGAAAAGGAAATAGAAAACAATATATGTGAAGAGATAAATAAATAGCAATGTGCATACGATATGGAAAAACGATAAACTAGAGGGATAGGCGCTAATTTTTAAATGCAAGTTTATGTTTTTCATGTGCGCGCCACTAGTCAATGGTATTAGAATATCCTCTTATTTTAATAATATGTACTTAATAGAATATAAACTTTCAGATGAACGAATGAGTACTAATTTCATTCGCAAATATTTTTAAGGTACATCAATATTCCATGATCAAGAATAAAGTTTAATCGGTCCTCATGTGTCCTCCACGCATTCATATTCCTAACCAAATAAAGAAATTAATTTCCATGCTCATATGCTCTCAGAGATGTGAATTTGTTTTTACGGCCTTCTCCCCTATATCAGCACCATACTTCGCACTAATGGATCAACAGTTATCCTGAGGGACGCCCAAACGATCCGCAAAAAAAAATCAAGGGATTAATAATTTTTTTAGATTCAAACGGATATCTCCGATGAAAATACGAGAAAAAAACTATGTCAGGAGAAAATCAATTCCCAAGAAATATTATGTTGTTATATTATGCCTGTGGGCGATGGTGATGCTGGGTTTTGATACATCGAATTATTAATACCGCGGGGGAGAAAAGTTAATAAGCGGGCACCGCGCAACCTTTGCAGGAAATGCATTTCTCGGTTAAAGTCCTGCCCCTGCTCTGACTAACTTAATTAACGCCAATGCTTCCGCCCGCAGAGAGTCGTGCCGCGCTCTCAATCAGAGACCCAAGCGGAACGAATGCCTGCCTACCTATATACTAACACACTCGCACGCACGGATCCGGTTCCGCGATGTGGATTTTCACCACCGCTCGCTCCTTCTTCAATGATTTAACTGCGTTCATTCCGCAAATGCGAAGCGTTGTTTTCCCCACCCGACCCTGCCGCGGGATCCTAGGAAAGAGAAGTTTACATTAGGCAGCCTCGTTGCCACCCCCCTTCAGCGGGTCCCGAAGTGACGAAGGAATGGAAATTCACGGACACCCAATCCCTTTCGCTCCGCGGACATTCTTCATCTATTTTTTTTCTTCGATGTCGCTGGTTTAGCCGAACAATTGGGCGCGAATTACATTCGTGCCCTCCTTTCCGTCATAGGTCGGGGAGCGGCGGTGGCGTTGAAAACCCACGTGGGCAAAGATAACTCGCGCACTGGTCTAAATTCTTCTAAAGCAAGCGCTTTGTTTCCGGAGAACATAACGTCGCGATCGCTAGGCGCGGGCAAAATGGTCCAGAGCGAACGAAATGCCTTTTAAAGTGGTTCGCGACAGTAAAAAAATAAATGTCAGGTAGTTACTGAAATGTTCAACACGGAAGCTCAGTACTTACGGAAAGGACTTTTTTCATCTCACATCAGATGTGCATCATAATATTTTTCAACTCTGGCTCCAAATTAACGGTGCGAGCATAAGGAAAGGAATGGAGCCCAATACTCCTTTCACATAATCTGTCAGAAATACGTACTTTTTCTCGGTCATGAATATTTGCGTGAGATGGCGAGTTTTTCATTTCTATACATGGTCTTGAATACTAAAGATGCTCCTGGTAGAGATATAAATTTTAGAAGTAGTAAAATATTTTATTTTAAGGTACACCAAAACCTTTGCTTCTTAAACGTTAAAAGAACATGAAACAAAGCTCATGAAAAGGAAATTGTACATAGCTGAAAGAAATAATTAGTTTATTCTCTGATTGACGCACTAGGAAGTTTGCGGAAACGGGAAAAATGAAACTAATGAATAGGAAAAACCTGATGTGCCATTGCACGAAAACAAATTATTAAAAATCGAATACTCTGGGTTTGAGGCACTGCTGAGGAATTTCACGACTCCTCAAGAGAAAGAATAATTAACGGGAAACTAGTAGAGAATGAAAATTATAGTGTGCAAATAGCAAAATACTCTACTTAAACCAAAGATTCACAAAAACATTCTTACGATATTTAAGTGATAACAAACTTAATAATTTAGGAAATTGAATTCAATGTCTTATTATTTAAATATGTTTTCACAGAGAGATCAAGGATATCAAATTCAGTTACAATAATATTTATAAATCAATAAAAACCTTAAAAATAAACTGCGTTATGTTTCGGAGCATCTAGTTAGATTATTTAACCGCGACAATATCTCCCTCGCAAACGATGCAACACCTATTCCTTCAGTCATCTCTTACGGAATGGTTGTTTGTCATTTTTTCACGTGTGTTCTCAGTTTCAAAGGTGAGCGGGAAGCGGAAACAGTAGAGATTTGAAGATGCGAAGCTACTTTTTTACTTTTTTGAGCATGAAAAAATCCCTTTTTTCCTGTGAGGCTAGCAACTTTTCAATTTTTTTTTACTCATCTACGACGAAAATGAAGGCAAACCTAAGCTCATACCCCCCTACTATGAGCACAGTGAGCTCACGCAATCCACGCACCGTTACCACGGGGACGCGGCACAAAAGAAAAGAGCCCAGCGCACCCCGCGAACTCCCGTCGTCCCTCAAGGGGTGACAATAGGAGCTTTCTTCGGTACCCGAGAATGAAAATATGGAGCCCTTTTTATCTTCCAAAAGTTTTGAAACATCATCCTCGGAGGCAGGGAAAGAAACGGGTGACGAAATCTACTGTTTCGGATTACCAAGCGCGAAACACACAAGCTGATAAAAACGAATAGCATATCACCCCAAGTCCCAGGCCCACAGTCTTCAGACCACCTTGTGCCGTTAGACACGTAGCCGCTGAAAATGGGGATTTTTTTTCGAACTCTTCGAATTATTAACGCTATAAAATTCTCCGCGTGGAGAACATATTCAAATCCCCCACGAGAATGGTTGAATTTGAAAGAAAAACCCATACCTTAGATTTCATACCCGTTCAGCGATGAACCAATTTCGAAACAGACGCGATAATAATTCATATTTCAAATGAGAACAATTTCACGACGCTGAAGGAAGATTCTCGCTTCCTGATGTCAACAGGCATTTCGGTGCACTAAATGCGAGCAGAGTATTAAGCGTTTGTACGACCCTTCCCTAAAGTAATATTAATCTGGCTATCAATATTACTAGCGTTTGAAATTTGATCCACGAGAGTTCATCCGTGAGCAGGACTTTTACGAAACATTGTACGAATTAGAAAGAGTTTGAAAAAAGTACGGAAGAAACGATTGAGAGTGATTTTGTAACTTTTCCTGAAATAACTTGAAATGAGACTTTGTTCATAACGCCTACTCAGAAAGGTATGCATGAAAATGTCACCAATTTCTCCAACGTAGGTACTGTTGTTTTCCAAGCCATATTAGAAAACGGATGGAATTAATATCATATCTATTTGGAGTAGGCAACATTTGTTGCGTGTGATATCGGATAGGTGGTTGGTGGAAAAACATGTTTGAGTCTATTATTTAGAGAAAAACGTGAAACATTAGAGGGATTTGGAGAGAGTTGGGAAACACAACGTAGACGAGCGTAGACATTTTCCGGTTTAAAATACCAATGCATTAATGAAGCTCTTTAAAGAACTGATTCTATGATGAAAATCCGGATCGGTGCGAAGTGAATGCCATCCTTAATGACTTGAACCGGCGATGCCCCGTGCACTACACCCCATCACACCACGGGGGGCAAGCCGTCTGCCGGCGATTCATCCCCATTCTCCATGGAATCTTATTTAATTTAGGTTCACTCCGATGCGGTACTTCCCCCTCCATTGGTCTGAAATTCTACCTTCCTCCGTGGGGTACCTCTCAAGCAATTAGCATTACTCATATAAACTGTGAACAAAGATTTTAACTGTCTATAAACCTCTACATGCATGGGAGAAAACTAATGAGATTGATTCCCAGGCAATAGAGGAATTATATTTAAAAGAGATTATAATAAATAAAAAATAATCTATGTTTTCTTTAAAGATCTATACACATGTACTCACACCTCTAAATATTTATGTACTTCCCTTTGGGTTTTTGTCGGTAATTGTATGCGAGTCACGGGCATTGAACGGGCATTTCAACACGGCAAATTCCTTTCTCCCTCTGAGTAAAGCATCTCCATAGAAACCGTACAAGGTTTCCGCGTATCAATCCCAAACTGCGAGAATGCTTTCAGTGTTGATACATTTCCAAAAAAAAAAAGATAGGATCTGCGTGGCCATACAGCCGTCTCAGTCTGAAAGTGAAATGACCACGCTCTTGCTGCAAATCATGATCATACACAGAACAGTCGGGAAACCACGGTTCGCGCAAATAAAATCAACGAATGCTACGCAGTCGATAAAATTGCTCAACATCTACGAAACAAATCAACAAGTGCTGCCAGCTCGCCGAACGTCTTGTTTGGAGATGGCCGCCGTGGAAACATCTCCGCTGCGATCGACTACCTACACCGCGCCTTCGATTTTTTCCTCCGGCTTTCCCTCCCTCCCTTCGCCTCCCCCTCTTTCGCCCCTCTCCCTCCCCCCCCCTACCGAACCGCGCACCATCGACCCAATCGGCCACAGCTTTTCGATCGCCCGCACACGCAATACTCTATCCCTCCACCCCCCTCTCTTTCTCAGCCCTACGGGTTTCCGGAGACGGGTGGTGGGGGGGAGGGTAGGGAGGGAGGGGTGCGTGAATATAGGAGGTAGGGTGGGTGACAAAGTGAGAGGTAGGAAGACCCCCTCCCCCACCTTTAAATCCACCAGGGGCGCTCTCTCTCTCTCGGAGCGGAGAAGAAAGAATCACTCCCGACCGATTCCCGGGAAGAAAGAAAAAAAGGAAAAAAAGAAAGACCAATCCAAGAAAATGGGATTTGCACATATCGCCTTCTTGGTGCGAACGGGAAAAATGTACGTAAACCCGCCGTCCCCTCTGCCTGCTCCTCTCTCTCTCTCTCCTCCCACCGCGACCAAACCTGACGCGATCATTTAGTCCCCCGACACGCTCGGTTGTGGAACGATATGCACCCTGCTATTCGATCATTTATTTCTTACCGTACTCCTAGAGAAGAAATAGATCATGTGTAGAACGTAAGAGTTGGGAGGGAGGGCATTACTGAGGCAAAAAAATTGGGAACTCTATAATGGTAATACGCCTCGTTTGATCGTTCCATCAACAGACATCAGTAAAAAAACTCCAATTTCTGCAGCTCTCTCAAATATACCAAAGGTTTACGCGAAATTGAGCATTTTCTGCGTTTCAGTACCATTACATTCAGCCAATTAACTAATATTTTGGCTCGATAAATTAGTTAATTACCGTGTGCACTCATACATTGTTTGATTTCGTTATATAGTTCGATCCCCAACTTTTTACCCAAAAAATTTGATTTGAAAAAGTCGAACTACACACGAGTATTTACGCGGTTACTTATTTCAACCATGGTGACAACCAAAAGGTAGTTTCCGATAAACGAGGCTAGAGCTCACAACGAACTAGGTATACCTAGCAACAAGTGTGAATTTCACACAGTAAAAGTCTGGGGAGACGGGGGACATTGTCTTTGCTTGTGCCAGCATTCGACTTCCCGAAATGTTCAAGTTACCGCAAAATCGCACCACCTGGATTGGGTTAGTCTAAATGCACCACAGCGTATTCGAACACTGGGCCACTAGAGTACCACAAGAGCCATGTGATGAAACAAAAACTTTTACGGACTCTTGACTGCCACAAGTTGATCGTTGATAGAGGATCTGCAAAATAATTGGATATCATAGAGACTTCCCGGCGCACCAACATTTTTTTCCGTTTTGAAGGTGCATAGCAACACGCATCCCTGGCCTTCTTTCGCTTTCGTGTCGTGACTGACACACAATGAGCACGGGACCTGCACAATGGGTGCTATCTACTCGCTCCCATGGCTAACCACATATGACATGGATTCATTACCACAACTTTAAATTGATTTAAAGAATAGAAGAAAATTTAAAAAAATTTTTGCTATCGCTCGATTCCGTACGGCGCGCCGTAATAATTTCCCTTTACGTTAACTCTCCTCTGGGTAACGATGCATGGTGAGATTGTTTTTTGCACCCACACACCCCCCCAAGCTTTGGTGTCAAACTAAATCAGGGGTCCGCGAAGTACGTGGAAAAGTTTAAGGCATCGTAAAGGGCGTTAGACATTGTTCGGTACCCTCCATCCCACTGGTCTGGTGATTATATTTTACGCTCCTGACCCAAATAAACCCTCAAATAAACAAGACGCTTTCTCTTACATGTACCTTTCTGGTTTCACTGATTTTTGTCTTTAATGCCCTTCAAATCCCTCGAGTATTTTAAATGTTCAACTCTGGCTCTGGTTGAATGGTATTCTTATTGAGATATGATGAGCCGGTTCTCTTTTGTGAGCACAAAATTCTGAGTGTCGTGTGTAATGGGAAAAGGGTCTTCAACGAGATGGATGAAGATACGGATGTATGACGATTCACGTCAGTGACGCATAATTGTCAAGGGCGCAGGAGAGTAATTGAATGATATCGTAATTCTTTCCTGAGAATTTTTGAGAATTTCAATATTTTTATGCGCAGTCCCTATACATGCAATTTTACATCAATTTCAACCACGCTCCAGACCTTATTTCCCGATTTTGCACCGGTATCCTAAATTACGGTTTCTCTGCGCTTCATGTCTGTGATGGATGGTTGCCTATGTTTGGACTACTAGAGTAACCAACATCACCACATCTGCTCTAGATTTACGGGCTCATAGAGTTTGCGTACAATAAATAATTATTAAAAGACCGCTTCACGTGTTTCCGAAATATGTTTAACTTTGAGGAAACTATCTGCAATACTACTTCTTATTTATTTTTTACCCTGCTACCTCTTCGTGAAGCATTTTTAAATGATGAAAATCGCGCAGCGCTGTCGTTTCTGATGCTTAATTATGTAGTCGTGGTTTTCAACACTGCTATCGCAGGAGAGAAAATTTCATGGTATACATTAAGCCATTTATTGAAAGAAACTTTTAAAGCGTATTGATTATTCGAAGAAAACGGAAGCAAGAGAATGTGTTGCGTGGCAATGAGATATTGAAGGTATTCATAGTGGAGAGAGAGTTGAATAGGAGAGGTAAAAATACTTTGGGAACTGACCTTTCGGGTGGCATGTAGTAAGGCAGAGTCTATGAGAAACGGAAGTGCGGTTTAACGCCATGAAAGCAGTTAAGGTACTGAGTGTCTTTTTATGGAATACTGCACGATAATCTTCTGATTGGTAGACTAATTTTAATGATAAACATAAATAGTAATATCCTTGTTGACTCATGAAATAAGGGACGTGCTTAATTGATGGATAAGCGCGTCCTCCCTCATACCCCCGTTTGGCCACCTCCAAAAGATAAGTTCATTTAGTATTTGCTCCACGACATCCCTTCGATCAATTCCATCCACACCAAACCTTCGGAGCGGCCTTCGACGAACGAATCCCTCAATCTCCTCCACGCCGTCAACACAACCCCTCTGCGGCCCCCGACGTCGCCTTATGATGGATGGGGAGAGAGGGGGATGGGGAGCGGAGGGAGAAGGGGGATCCCCGCGGCGAGACGCTCGCATGAGACGGGAGAATAAGTCATCCACTAATTTCCCACTCCACGCCCCCTACCGAAGCCCCCCCCCCCCCCACGACCTCCCCAATCCCCGAGAGAGAGGCCCGCCCGTCGCCGATTTCGAGGGGAAGACCTGATTGGCATTCTCCTCGGGAAGACGCCAGGCAACAGATGTCATTCCTCTCCCCAAAACTGTCCTCCTTACCATGGTACCCCCTTTCCCTTCGCTCTCTCTCCCGCCGTCCAACTACCTCCCCCTCTCCATGCTGCCGGGGAGGAAAACACGCGCCAAAGCACGCACACGAACCGCCATGCAAACGCTTCCCCCCCCCTTACCCAACCGCTCTAGAAGAGGAAGTGAAGGGGACAGCAACCCTCCCCCCCCCTCCCGACCCCGAAAGAGCAAGGTTTTTTAGTTTCGAAACGAAAGGAGGAGTGGTTGCAATTTTCACACTTGGAGAATATTGATTTCGGTCGGTTTCCAGTTTTTTTTTATCCGTCAACTGATCGCTTGACGTTGACGTATAAAACCTTGAATCCGGCCAAAATAAAATTTTTCTCTTAACTGAAGAGGACTGCAAGAAGAAAACTCCTCATTTAATCATGGTATCAGTTCCGGCATGCCATTAATTACAATTCGACTTTTATGGCGTTAATCCGAGAACTTGAAAGAGTGTAAATTGATTCTGGAGTTGAGGCAACTGTCATCCATCGTCGTCAAATGTTTCGACCCATGACCTTCGCATCGGGGAGATGAACCGTGGTGCTGCATAAATGGGAAAGCATGGCTTTTTCACTTTTTTTCAATAACGTTCCGTTATAAGCGTCTGGATCTAGAAAATTTCGCGACGAAACAATGTCTAACGTGGGAGAGCTTCAATATAATGGCACGCGAGAAGGCTTTATTCGCCGCTTATATTGGCAGCGATGAAATATCTGCAGCAAATAGCTGCTGGTAGCTTATGACGTGCGTCTACTATTCATAAACTTTAGTCACCGCGAGAAGGGTACTTGAAAATAGAGCAGAAATGCCATATCGCGTCTATAAACATGAAAAAAATTAAATTTATAAAACAACATCTCCTTTATTACACCATGGTTCTTTATTACGCATGATAATTCTAGAGTCAAGCTTCATTCCTCTTAAGCTCTTAATCAGTATTGGTTTTCGATTTTTAGTAAAAGATTTTGATTCTTTATTGGAAGTACTTGGGCCTCGTGAAGAAAATTAATGAAAGAATACGAACTAATGAGATAAAAATACTCACCCTGACCCCATACGTGATCCCCGATAACGGATGATTTCACATCCTGATGACGGTTCATCTGAAAGAAATAAGGGGTACTGTATATTAGGAGGTACAATGGTAAAAGAGAATCCACAGAAGTATGTTAAGAAAAAGTGAGCGCAATTTTTGTTAAATTTACCTAAGTATTTAACACCGACAGTATGCTCAGCGTACAGGCGATTTTGGTCCATTAGTGTTTTTTATCCAACCGGAAAAGATCAAGAGTCAATGCAATTGTAAACTTTCACGCCATTTATCTACAAGTATGCACTCGAATTTATCCTATGCCATGATTACCTTTGGAGACTTGTTTCTTCCCCTCTTCCGGATGATAAACAACCTAATCACCAGGTAGAGATGGAAACATTTTTTTATTCAAAGCACTCTGGATAGAAGCGGCTAAAAAAAAAGGATTTCCGAACTGAAATATTTCGGCTCCTGGCCAAGCTGGACAGCATTCCTCTCTATTGTCGATTGGTTTGTGGAGGTTCTGAAGCCGAAGGCCTCAACATTGTCTGTTGCAAAGCGCTACGAGCAATTGCGGAAGTGAATACATCATTTATCTCATTGTCAAGAATTAAAATTTGTTTTCTTATCCAACCATTAGTGGCCGTAGCACGCTCGGCCAATGGATGCTTCGGCTCCAATAATTATGCGTGGAGAGGTCGGGGATGGTGAAGAAGATGATGAAATTTGATCTTTTCACTCCGCTCTCTGTAGAATAAAAAGCGAAACCTTCCACTAATTATAGCCCTTCTCAGTCGCGGGGATATTCTATCAATCGGGCTTGATTGAAGCGGATCGGGAAGCATTGTGAGGAGTGATTGCGTCCGCCACCATAATTAATGGGAAGCGCTGGCTTTGGTTTTACGTCAAATATAAAGGGAAATACTTGACTCTTGCTGGGAAAATATAACTACGCAATCCGGGTCAAAATGCGTTCCGCATATTTCTCTAGAAGATTGATTTGTATTCCTTTGGGTTTCTGCTGCAATTGATGGATACCGAGAAAAATTTAAAAGGAAAATATTTTTCGAGCATCATTTAATTACACTCACCCTTTTTTTCCAAATAATTTGTAGCCTTCCACGCCACAGCAAAAATAAATATATTTTTACTCACGGCAAACTTTTTCAAACACAGTTCCTGCTGATTTCCCCATGTCACTTTTATATAAAAATTTTAACTTATAATTGAACCAATGTTATATTTGCCGATCTCGGGTGACGAATATTCACCAAAATCATTATTTGTATAACATTGAAAATAGTCTTAAGACAGGGATAACCTTTAACGCTAATTAAAGCTTCCTAAAATTTAGGCATGCGAGGTTTTTTTTCGAGTGTGCCGTTGTTCGAAGTGAATAAATGCACTTCTACTACCACTAGGCATACCATGAATGTAGAGTCTCAATAATTTTATCCGGCTCGGGTTTTGAGGCATAAAAATGTTAGATTTTGTGAGTACGTGCTTTTTGAGACGGAATGCAGATGTGACGGATGTGGTTGATCCACACTCGACCGTGACTGCGACTTGCCTCATAAATCCCTCCCAGCGACGACGCATCGCATTGCCTCGAATGCATATTCTCCCGCCTCGGGTAAATACGTGCCCTGCTCCACATCTAGGGCCTTCGGTGGCACTCATAGACTCCGCACTCCTCCTGGCCGAGCCGATCTGGGAGCGATGGGCATTTTTTTGGCCATTGGCGATGCTCTTTCAGTAGGCTTTAGTGTGATCGTTTATCATAAAGAATTTCCAATCGCACCCGATTTATTCTCCTCCCCTATTATTTGTATCTCCAACGGGAATGTTATTTTATAAATATTGATCTACCAGCTTGATGGATATGGTGGCAGTTCACTGCTTTCCTTTCCTATCAGCACGCAAAGGCACTAAACATCGTAACAACCTACGCAGCCATAGATAAAGATTAAAAAGTGCAATTTTTTCACAACTTTTTATTTTAAAAGAACGACCTAGGTTTCGATGTGATACATCGTCATCAGGTAATGATAATGATGTATCACATCGAAACCTAGGTCGTTCTTTTAAATAAAAAATTGAGAAAAAAATTGCACTTTTTAATCTTTCGTAGTGCTCAAATTTCACACTATCTCGCCCGAGTCTTCGGTATTAACTACGCAACCATAAACTATTTTTTAATTCCTCATACTTTGTGCCCCCCTTCATTCCGTTCAACGTACCTAATCTTTTCTTTCCTCAACCTCATTTATTACAGGCGTCTAAAATCTATTTATACTCATCACGCCCTAAAATTAATTTTCCTGCCTTTTTGACCTTCTCCCAAAAACCTTGTCTTCTCCACAAGCCTTAGGACATGAATCGTTTGCCATCATCTGTGCCCATTTAACATTTTCAATCGTTTTCCACACCCACATGTTAAAATCCTCCAAATTCCTTTTGCCCTCTTGCCCCATCGACCAAGTTTCCGGGCCAGAAAACAAATGAAGATTCATTCTTTCATATTTACATATTTGCTAATGCATTTCTTCTTTTAAGCTTCTTTACCGAATGCAATTCCGCTTATCTCCTTACCACTTCACCCACAATTAACTAAAACGCTTTCTATGTAAGTAAAATGTTTTACCTGCTAGAGTTTATGCTTTATATATTTGATGTAGGTACATCTTAGTTTTCCCATCTCTAAAAAAATATAAAATTACTTTCGCCTTCAAAATTCAATTCTCAATTCCTCGGATGATACTAATTAACATTATTTCCTCATTGCTACACATACGCACACTATGCAATTTTTAAGTAAAAACGCCATTCTACTCAAATGGGTATCTCATTTGGACTGATACTTATACAAGCCTATTAGATACGATCTTTGGTGCCACTTCTTCATCATAACATATAAAAACATAACTAAGTTCCGCTTCAAGTCGTTTTATCTGTGCGACTCCTAGGATTCGTTTCAGCATAACCAACCAGGCAGACGTCGCAAACGCGACAAAGCGCTGGGACGTGTGAATAAAACCTTGAGGTGGCATTGCAAAATACTTCTACCGTGCAACAAAACTAGTCCGCTAAAAAAATTCACCCATTTCACTGTATTGTTCCAACGCTCATGACACTTAGGAACGAAGGGTGATTTTCTGAAGGAGGGGAACTAGTAGAAGTTTATCTTAAGCTTCCACGTCGTTCAAGTTAATGGCGCCCAATATTAAAATTCAAGTAACTCGCCCACGGTGCCATCGATTTAAGTAAATTGGTGACGTTGAAACAATGCGAGAACGATCTCATCCTTTTATGCATCTCCCACTCATTTCTGCATTTGAAAAGAAACAATGGGAGAAGATCTCTACAGCACTCAACAACCATTGTTTCAGCTCACTTCTGCTTCGAGAAATCTTTCTGGAATAAACACCGGATGGTTAATATATATATATATATAAACCATCCGGTGTTTATTCCTGAAAGATTTCTCGAAGATATATATATAACATCGTCATAACCCTTCTCCAACAT
Source organism: Calopteryx splendens (assembly GCA_002093875.1). Classification (NCBI taxonomy): domain Eukaryota; kingdom Metazoa; phylum Arthropoda; class Insecta; order Odonata; family Calopterygidae; genus Calopteryx; species Calopteryx splendens. Next base: position 30,691 of record LYUA01004752.1, on the reverse strand, counting down.
GCAATTGTCCCATACTGATGAGAGAGACGCTAAACCTCTTTCTTCCCGGCCACCAGCACCTCCCTTTAGACATAATCAAGGATCCACACCACACGGGCCCCCTTCACATCACATCACTGCAACGGTCACCGATGCCACCATCCTCGGTCCCCACCCCCTCTCCCCCCCTTATTCCCCTCCCGCCACTCCCCCTTTCTGCGATCAAGCCTCGAGTGAAGCCTCCTCACCCTCCGAGAACAAACGCGACGAGTCTGGAAGCATGACACCGGAAATGTCGATACATTTCATGGAGGGGGGGAAGGGGAGTAGGAGGAGGGTAAAACTAGGGAGCTTACGATGGCGTGAGATGTGAGGAGGAGAGGGTGTGGTGGAACGCCTTCGTAACCCCTTCTCTTGGACGCGGGGATGCACAGGAGGTCGGGGGATGGGAAATCCTTTTCTCAATTCCGGAGATGAACGGGTGCCGTGCCGTGTGCTCGAGAGACTTTAACAGACTCGGATCCTCGGCCGATGTTTGGATGGGGGGTGGGGGGTAAGGGGGTTTTGGGAGGGTGAAATGCACGACGAACAGTAGAAGCGAGAAGGGTAAGTGATACAAAGCTTTTCGTTTTCTCAGACAAATGCGCGCAACCAATTCCTCCGACCTCCATTGCGTCACCTTTCTATGCTGAAGTTCTTCCTCATCGACCCATCCGAAGACATTTATGACAAAACTTCACTCAGATCTTCGTCTTAATTCACACTGCAATTTAAGAAGAAATTCGATGCACGATTGATGGGAAACGGAAAATTGCAAGGGAAAGAGACGATTTCAGGTTTGTCGGCTTTTTCGAGTAAAGACATGAAAAATACTATCTTATTTGGGTTCTTGGATGAGACGAAGGAAACTATTGTTAGCCAAATAAAATAAAAATGGAGCCAAATATATAGATTGAAAAAATTCAATTCAGCACTTCCCTTTCCCTTGCCTGAAAATATTTAGTTGAAGCCAAATTTTAACGAATGTTTAAAAATATTACGGAAAAAGATGATTATTCATATTATTAAATTCTTCCTCGTTTAATCTTCTATTCAAAATGTCCACGTTCTTAATGTGTTAATTTAACCAGGTCCACCAATTTCGTGGATATAATTGAAATTTCCTCCCAATTTGTTCGATCTTATCAACCGTAAAGCATGGCCAAATTTTCAAATAACATTTTGTTTACATAAACCTATTGTGGTGTTTACTGAGAAATTGATGGAAAGCTATAAAGTGTACGGATAAATTTCATTGCAATGCCATGTTTATTCTGGTTATTTTTATTTATACAAAATACAGAGTAATTGATGTAATTTGCAAAGATATTTATGATTTAACTAAAACTACTCCTTAAGAAGCAGTCTTGGTATGACAGAATAACTATTTCGAGGAAGAAATCTCTTGAATAAATACATAGGGGTTGGAGCTGGTTCATAAGGCTTCGAAACACATAACACGCTCTTTAATTTTTGCAAAAGAATATACCAAATGTTTTTATAATTTACTTATCCTTCCAAGGGAAAATAAATACAAGTTAGTACAAGATGTAAGATATATTACGAGATAAAACTAACGGTTAAATTTTAGGTGACTAAATTTATGGAAATTAAAAGGGGTAAATGAGTATAAGACGAAGAAAAATGGAAGTAAAATGAGAGAGTATTGTTTTTAGAGACAATGCATTGGTGTTGTACTGAGAAATGAGAAGAGCGAAGGAATGAATATCCAAAGCACGGTTCGCTCCATATTCATGGGTGACGTCATTTTTTTTCCAGGGCGGCAAAGATTATTGGAACGTCAAGTACATGCAGCTGGAACATCAAAATACGGGTGGTTTCTGGATAACTGGGTCTCAAGTGTTCCAAGAAGGTCTTTGGTATCGGTTTTCGTTACTCTTAGATGCAGTTTACAGTCGTAAAAAATCTGCACCGTGACGTGAATGAATTCAATCCCATGAATGGGGGTTACATATATTCCGATAGTTTTTATTAGATATTTAAAAAAAAAACGAGAACACGCATATAACCACACCGAAAAAAATTCTGCCACACTGAAAAGTTTCGCATGAAATCGGAATATTAAAATTTATTTATGTACCTAACCTTGGAGGGTAAACGGAAATTTGTGTCTAAAGAGTGAAAACCTAAAAACACCACTTCTAAGCACTCTGAATTCATAAATTCATGGTCTCAACATTCAGGGAACTGGATTAAAAAATTTAGGATTCCCAAAGAAAATAGTGTGGAAGAAAATAAAAGTCATGGAGAAATGTAATTCTGGGTTAGTTAGACCTTCTTAAATATGCCTCGAGAATTTAGAACTCTGATCATAAAGATTATGTTAATTAATGGAAATGCAGAGATTAGCTGTAGATAGTATATTCACTAAAAATTGTGCAAACGAACCTTAAATGTCAAAGAAAATATATTATTGGAAAATATATGGAATGTGAGTAACTAGAAGCCATAAGTTTACGCAATCTAAGTAACATAACGTAAATAAAAATTGAATGAGCTTAATTTTGACACTAACAGAATAATTTTATCGATATTTAATGCCAATTTAAAAACCTTGAGGAAACTTACAATCGTATAAAACGTTACAAGAAGTACTTTCTCCATAACAACAGTAAAAACCGAATAGTGCGAATTGTTAAGCTACTGAATGGTAAAAGACTACCTAATATTATTGTAAAATAATTAGAATACATGTTTCCCTAATGTAATGTTTCCTACCAAGCGCCTCAGTGGTGACTTAAAAATGATACATAGTTGTAGACACACAAATTACTTCGGATTCACCTATCCTAAAGCCACGGGCTAATTACCGCAATTCTACACTGATATTGAAGCTTGGTGGACTACAAAACATCTACCACGAGTAATAATAGATTTTATCAGATAAATTGATGGCACGCGTTCTGAGAAAATTCATTCAACCGGGACTTATTTAATGGTTCTGCTTCAAGGACTGCGTTTCTGTTACAATGCTTACCTCTCTTCCTCGACCGACTCAAACACTTGAAACCGCAGAGAATTTTCGACAATCACAATTGCGGGCCAAAAATTTGTACATTCGGAGAGCAGGCGTTCACTAATCGAAAAATCAAACACGTGTGGAATGATGACAGGAAAACGCGCGGACGCGGGGATGAACGATGAATAACTGTAGGATATTATTAACTGCGGTGTTTCTTACACGCCCGCCATCCGGCCACCAGAGCTAATCGGAGGGATGACGGCTGCAGGTGTCAACGTCGTCGGTCGATCGTTGCGTCCAGTTGGAAGAGTCTCGAATTAAACTACAAACTCACCGTGAAACAGCATCCTTGAAACCACCATCAAGAGCGGAGCAGACAATGAAAACTATTCGCGCCGCGGCGTCACGCCACGTTTTTGAGTCACGTTGATTTGGCAGGTTAATTTTTTTTTCAAATAAAGTACGGTGCAGAAACGTCACGTATTTGTCAATTCTACAGTTAGTTCAGATTGATACCGAGGTGCATTTTGCGTGCATTCACACGCAAGCTACAAAGCAGTACCTCCTCTCATCGTCTGGAACCGGTCCGTTGCTCTGAGAATCACAAACGTCGAGACATACGGCGTGCAGTTGGCAACTCACCCCTCTGGGTGAGTGTAGAGCGATAAGCAGAGGACTGATCCGTGGATGCCTTGGTCATCTCCGAACGTCATTAAAACGTGGGAAACTATTGACTTTTAGTATTCCTCGAGCAACATAGGTTTGCCTAAACAAAGCGCGGTGCAAAGGAATAATAAATTGTTGGGGGCCGACGATCCCATTTTCGCACCCACAAAGCTTGACCTTCGACACGGAAGTGAAAGTCTGTGAATATACATTAACCATTGACAGGTCTCTCGAGCGTCTGGGGACGCAGGGGGGGGGGGGGGGGGAAGAAGCAG
>LYUA01004742.1:63108-77327 GCA_002093875.1 Calopteryx splendens | reverse complement strand
AGTTTACCTCTGGGAAAGTATTGAAAATTAAACGTTTTCAAAGCATCTAAGTAATGCTTTTTAAAGTCTCAAATTGATACAGAAATATTATCTCTCCAGCACAAACAACAAACATGATCACATAACTGCTCCACGTTGATCCAAGTAGTCCATAAAAATAAAATGAATAGTTGGAAATTAAAACACAAAAGTAGGATGTTTTTGCACACCCGAAAAAATAAATAATTTTGTAAAACTATTACTTTATATTAAGAGACATTAAAATCATTAAAGTAGCTCACCTGATATTGCTTGTTGAAGAGTTCACCAAATACCAGCCGCACGATGACGCCAGGCCAAAAAATGGAGATTTTTACACAAGAAACTTTGAATCCCAATTCCTACAGCTAAATTGTTCGTCTGCAGTGATTTTTAACATAACGCGGCTACTTCACCAGAGTAAAAAATACCACCGAGGAGAAAACGCAAGACCCAGCTAGGGATTTGATATGATTCTCTCTCCCTTGCGAAACCTGATTCAGACGCAGACCTCGCGTGAGATGCCCCCACATGCTCATCTCATTGAATAACCGACAGGACCATCCCCCAAGCGTCCAGAATCTCCTCCAATGACATTGGTACGGTAGCGATATCCTCGGCACCATCGGCTTGGGAGAATCTCATGAAGCGAAAGCTGGGCATCCCCTACACTTGTCCAAAATGTAGTAATAATAAATGAAGTTTGTTCAGCTGTTAAATTAAGATAAAAAATATTTTAAACTACTACAGAGTTTTTCATCATTACTCGTGCATTTGAAAGTATACGCGGATGGGCTGGGGGTAGAAATGTGCCCAAGTAGAAAACGAAACACTGCGATTACATCAAGCTTTACCTAGTATTGAACCTAAAGAGATTACAGTCATTCATGCGCCCGCTAGTTTGATAGGTATTCAACGAAAAGCAACGAGAAGAAAACAAAGGCAAGGAGAATATCAAAACGTAGGAAGCTAAAGATAAATATTTAAGTTGGAGGGTACATACTTGAGCAGGTAGAACATTTTTCCTATTTAGCAAGAGTTTCAGACAAAGATGGGCGATTTGGTAAGGGGTTAAGGGAGGAAATATTACTTAAAGAATATTTTACAGAGAGAAGGAATTTAATGTTAGAAACTTTAGGCAAAAACGTAAAAACCTTTTCTTTTGAAAACTTATACATGGGGCATATTATTGTAATGCTTATGGTGTTTGAAGCTAGAAGACAAGAATATATTGGAGGCTTGTGAAGGGGTGTACATAGTTTGTGCCCCGCGGAGCGGTCCTGAGTCTTCCCAATCCCCTCCTAACCTTTTTAATTACCCCAACATTAATACGGTGGAGGGGGCGATTCCCTCCCCCCCCAAGCTGTATTTTGAAATGTGGGTGTGGAGAAGGATGGAAAGAGTGAAATGGATGGAAAGGAAAATGTTAGTAGATTGATGAATACTCTGATAGATGGAAGAAAGTTGTGAAGGCGAGGTAGTGGGAGGGAAATATTAGACATATTTCACGGAATGAAAGAGGGACAGAAATTATCCAGATTAAAAGAATAGACTATTGTAATGTAATGTGTCATTGTGTTTTTTTGCCGTTGGGGCGGGGTGCAGGATGTTTCTGTATCCATCAAATCGTACCATACCATAACCGGAAGACTACCAATAATGATAATTTTGCCTACCCGGCATTCACTATTGTCGTAACGAAGAAAAACACCGAACGTCCCAAAACAGCCGTTACAATAGTGAATAATATAACTTATTTTGGCTAGAGAAGGTGGTGGAATGCATAGGTATGCATTCCACCATCGCAAAATTATAGTTAAAGACTTTGTCTTCAGGAAGATAATTATTAATAATGGTAATCTACCGGTTAAGGTAGGTCTCTGATGGAGATACGCCTACAATAACCCTATCTTCACTTCTGAATACTTTCTGCCTCCCTTGATGCCATCTAAAATGCAAAACCATTTCCTCCCTCTCTCTCGATTTGGGTTGTAAGATAGGAGATAGTGGAAGAAGTCGTTAGGTAGTGGTCTCAGCACACTCCACTTCTCCTGCATTCTTTAGGAAAATAATAGAAGAAAAAAATGCTCACAAATTTGATCCATTTTCTCTTCTATCACTGATCACCATTTTAATGCTAACACTACTTCTTTCTCCAATTTGGTGTATATGCTTATCTGCGGCTTTCCATCTTTTCATACGCTATCCCATGGATAACTCTCTTCATCACATCATCTCCTTTCTGTCTCCATCCTTCACCATCTTAAATACTATCTCCTCTTTTCGCCTCTCGGCGAAACTTTATGCCTAACAGGATGGCTGCGTTTTCCTTGCAAACACTTAGCATCTACTGGTTCAAGAATAACATTCTACTTGTAGTAACAAATAGCCAGAGAAGATCAGTGTTCGCTAATCTTCGCCAAACTGATCTAGCACAAAATGGAATAAATCCATCAATGGAGTTTTAGAAGAATCTTTAATAAAAAAATAACGGAACATCATAAAAGATCTAATGCATCGATTTCCAAAGGCCCTACTGGATCCAAATCTGCTGAACTTGCTCTTGAGATATTGATCACGAGAATAAAAAGTATGCACACTAAGGAAATGCAATGATCGGAACACGTTCAAAGCCACCAAAATTACCCTGCTACGGTCTAGATATATTCCATCCTGCCTATTTTATAATTTTGCTACCACATAACCATTGGCCAAACTTACCAACAAAGGGAAATGGGGCACACTTAAAGGAAGCCCCTGAGCTCCAGGTTGACATCTGTTTACCTTAAAGAGAAAGAAAATGGACCATTTGCACATTCCAGCCAAGAAAAAAAACATTATTTTTAATGAAAATTTATTTGAAGGGTTAAATTCACTACAAAAGTACGGGTTTTAATTAAATTTTTGTCTTTTTTAATAATAGGACATCGCCCCAGAAATACTTAACATAAATATATACACATTGAAATTGTTGCGTTCCGCACATATGCCCGCAGATAGCTGGAAAGAATACTTACAGAAAATTGTAAACATTACTTTCTGGAATATGCCTCTTATGAACACAATGGGAAACCAAATAAAAAAATTTAAAATTTGACGATTCTTTCCGAGTCCTCTAAATATCTTTGGGAGAGCATTAGCATTTACTGTCCAGGTGATGATTAATAATGCATCATTCACGTAATCAATTAACAATAATGAAATGCTCATGTTAAATTACCATCATTCATACCGGTAAGTGTATGCGATTATCAACTTTGAGTTGGCAAATATTTTAATAAACTCAAATTAAAACATATCTACGAAAATTTCGTAATTAATGCTGTTTCTCAAAAAAATAAATATATATTTTAACACCTATTCGCGAGCCTAAAAAAAAACGCCATAGCGTACGTTTTCAAATACATAAGTTTTATTACCAGAGGCATTTTCATTTTAATTATTCATAATTAAAAAAAGAAAACGATCGCAATTTTTTCCCGTTAATCAAAATCGAAACTCCGCACCACTTCTGGTTGCCAAACAACCTTGACTGTTAATTAGTTAGCATTTCCAATGTGTTCATAGAATACAAGTAAAATAAAAAAATATAAAATGAGTGAATGCTGATTTCGAAGCACCTGGATCGCAGCACGATTTAGACGCATGCGTTTATCACGCGGAACAACAGATGGGGAGAACAATTAAAACGGGCACCATGAAACAAATAATCATTGCGTCAAAGCGATGTTAAAAACTCTGGTCGTGAATATTTCGATATCATAATCCATATTTATCAACAGTTAAAACACAGTGGACAGTATGTTTTCATTATTACCTTAATATGCTAACTTTTGTATTTTCCAGTAGGTATTGTACACAAAGAAAAAAGGAACATTAGGAAAGAACATTGTAAAAATAGCGTTGACATCTCTTATTTACCCCTTTTACGTATTCCAAATTCAGGAACACGCGAATAGCCGCCGATCCCTATTCAATATTTTGTAACCCATTCACATATTTCCGCAGTTTCATGCAATCCTTCCGCACGAGGGACCACATATATACACATTGTGACTCGTGCCGCTCACATATTCGTGTTCAAATACACGATTTCACAGCGCACCTCAATCTTCGCCTTCTCACTTGGCCACATGGAAAAACACGGACTTAGACACTATGAAAGCGCAATAAAGGGTGACTGCTCATACAAAAATCAAAAATTGACACATCTGGGAAAACCGTTGTCGGATGCACTATATACCATGCAGCTTCCGAGGCAACACAGCGTTTCTCATTAAATGCTGTAGCTAGAATAACATATGGCTGACAAGAATATATCCGATGACTTAAAAAGCTTTCCCATCTTCTCTTTTGATAAACAGGCAAGGGAGTCACGAGGGTAATCACAAATATCGTATCGCCATTGCGACAGGGAGCTCGATATATATTATGTAATCCAATTCCGGCTCACCAATTTCACCGGAAAACTGTTCACGTCACTGTGTTCCGGACGAGTTAAATAAAAAAGGGGGTTTTCCCGTCCAAATGAATCCAACGAACTCCCCTTTTTTATGATTTAGGATTGAAGTTCCTCTCAACAGCCACCTCTTGGCGATCAAATATATCATAAGGCAGATATTCTCAAGTCCTCGACACTTAATATTACATAGTAATCTTCGCATGCGTGGTCCTCTGAAGGTTTAGAAGAAATCAAGGTGTACCCAAGTATCGAACGATGCTAACATTACGTTCTTAAGGGAAACATAAAGTGGCGTGGCAGGTGACACCAGAGACGGACGCTCATGTATTCCTTAAGCACCATTAAAACAAAACTAAGGTATTGGAAGCCCCGAAGAAAAAAAATCAACGCAGATTCACAGCTGAGTAAAAAGTCTGTCGGTTCAAGTTCCCGGAAAGTTACGGCAGAAGAAAATAAAACTGCGCACCGTGAATCAATCATTGCAGTTAACAATGCATGGATGTCGATGAAAACGATCTTGAAGTATGTTAATCATAATTTTGGTCCTCGCCAACCACGTTATAACTTACATTATTCAGCAGCCAACTGAGTATATATATAATATATTCGCACTTGCTATGTTCCCCCTTCCAGCAGGATCTCCTTAAGTCAAAGCATATCTGGTGCCGAATGAGGATCAAAAATCGCGCTTCTATCAGTACTCTCTCATTTTTTAAGATTTAAAAAATTCTAAAAACACCTCACAGAGGTTGTTATTCTTTAAATATCTCTTCTAGGCAAGCATCCCATTTTGAAATATAACACCCAAACATTTTCTTCAAGGCACTGAACGAACAAAAAACAAAGTCGTCGTAAAATGAAGACCCCATTATATTATTTTAAAAAGGATAAACAGTAAGAGTTTTCTTAGAGTTAAAAAAAATCAACTTGTCACAATCACTTATTTACAAATGAATGAGGGTATTTCTCATGACACACAGGCGGGCAAACACGTCGGACTTATTTGCCGAGTGAATGGGCCCGAGGACCGCTGCTTTGGTGAATAGGAGCGGAGCACAACCGGCTCCCACCGCGCAGCGATCCGCACTTTCCGGGCCCACCACTAATCTGGCGAGGGCGTAATAGGCGCTCGGTGTGGTCCCCAGAAACCTCGCCTGTGTGTTGGCTCCCTCTCATACTTCCGTCCCGTCTTCCCCCTCATCCTCATACAGAGGCTCAGAGCCAAACGCGGAGTCCGAGCCGGAGTTCGAGCCCACGGTCATAACCCCCGCACCCCCCACACCACTCCCACTCACTGCCGGCACCTGTTTCTTCTTCGGCTTGGGTGGTGGTTTTGGAGGAACTTTCGCACCCTTCTTCACGCCCCCGTTCGCCGTCGGCGGGGCAACGGCCGCGTCCTCCACTTGTCTCGCCGTCGGCTCCTCCATCCCTCCAGGTCCCCGGTTGGAGAGCCGCCTGAGACTCGATCCTTCCGGCGACGACCGAGAGCTCCCGGTGTGGGGTGCCTGCGGCTTCTTACCCGCTGACGTTGGCGGCGGAGGACCGGTCTGTGAGGGTCCCGGCTCAGAGGATCCTCCCAGTCCCCTCGCCGTCACCGTCGGACTCGCTCTGAGGGAAGCCCTGGTGGGTGCGGGAGATGGGACGGGCTCCATCTCCTCGATCGTCGTGTAGTAAGCCGGCAGGGATTGATTGAAGTGGACCACTGGGGTGGCCGGAGGCGCCGAGGCGGAGGGTGAGGGCCTCAGTGGGGGCGGCGTCGCCTCCACGGGGCTTTTGTTCAGCGAGAGCACCGAGCTTCCGTCCGCCGTGGTCCGCGGGCCGAGGTTGTCGTAAATAGGTTCCACCTTGATCAGGGGCTCACCGGTGCGGCCCGCCGGAGCGGCCCACGACGGCACCCTCGGCCTCCTCGGGATTGTAACGTACCCCTGCGGGTGGTGTCTCGAAGGAACAGACCCAGTGCCCGGGGGTGAGAATGGAGACTGAGAGCGGGAGTACGGAAGGGTTCCGAAGGAGGGATGGTGGGTGTGGGAGGGGCTCAGGGGAGAGTGTAAAGGCAGGGGCGGAAGGGTGGACGGCGGAGGCCTCTGTGTCGGGGGCTGGGAGGGCAGGGCCGAGTGGTCGGGAGCCGTGGAGGCGGAGCTGCCGGCTGGGGAGTCCTGCGACGCCCGGGGTGGGAAAGCCAAGAGATCCGGATACGGGCGTCCATCTGAGCGCACGGATTCTGCATCAAGAGCGTCGTGAGACCGAGTGGCTGTGGTGTCTAACGAGTCCATCGAGTGGTCGGGGAGATGGTCGTCGCTGTCATCGCCGCGGCTTCCGAGGCTGGCTGCAACAGGTCCTAAAAAGTAGTGAACGCCCGAATTAGGGAATTTTAACTTTGAGACGCATACATGATGACCGAAAGGTTTTAGTAATTATGGGCCTAAGGTGTTTTTTCCAATTGAGAATTAACGCTGGGACTTTGGATTGTAAAGATTAATTTAGAAGAACAGATGAACCCTATAGGAAGGAGTGAAGAAACTTAGTATACAGAAAGGTTGAAAAAGGATGAAGCAGAGTGAGAACACCCCTAAAGGAAAACTTTCCATGATGGAAAGATTTCGGGATGAGAGTGGCGATCATTATAATTAAGTTATTCTTCGTATTATCATTGAAAATTAAGTTAGTTGTAGAAAAGAAGAATAGGTTTTTACAGAAAACATTGGAAAAAATATTAAGAAGATGAAAATGACGTTGAAGAAGACCATACCGGAATTTTACACTGATGATGAGAGCAAAGAGCCGCAATTGTGTACATAGTAATAGGGGAGAGAGCTTTAAAAGAATCAAGAAAAGTGGATAGGGAAAGCAAAAGAAATTTATTGGTGAAAATACATTTTACTTTATAAATGATAAACTTCTAGTGAATTCTCGATCCTTTCTCGAATTCTGGAATTGTTTAAACCTTCGCCATAAAACCAAGTGGACCTCATTTCAGAAGCCATTTATAAATTATGAAATTTTGCAGGACTAGGGAAGTAATAAAATAAAGTCAAATATCCATTTAATAAAGAAACGAATAATTCCGGTTGCGCTTCTAAAAATATTATTCTAGCATCGCCATTTTGAATTAAATAAATAGTTTTCTTTTGTGTTGGCATTATGATGCAAATCAAAGTCTGCAAATGTTGTTTAATTAGATGAGGAAAAAAGTTAAACGCGATAGGATAAAAAAACAAGACCAGCAGCCTTCCCTGGGATTGGAAATACATATTATGCAGAAGAGCCTACTGGATGCATTCCATCAACAAATCAAAGTTTAACACACACTGCCAGAAATATGCCAATGCTATTTCTATACTAAAACAAAAGTACTCATCTTTCATAAATCATTTCAATTTGACTTGCAAAATTTTATAACAAAGAAAAGAGCTTGCATATGAATCAAGCTCAATGCAAATACTCGTATACTAATGGGAAGTAAGGATATTAAATAATTATGTTGTGATATAATGTCAACACTAAGTTCTACCATGCATGAGTAGGTTATGGCAATCTTTCATCTGTACAACTACTGTGTAATATATATACACCTTGATGCAAAGTTGTGGTTGTTCATTCAGTATTTTGCTAATGTAAAATTCTGGCATTACCAGGAATAAGAAGTTTGAAGAACTTTGTAGATAAGAATTTCATGTAAAGAATTTTGACTTGTACACAAAAGCCAGAAATATTTAAACTTAGTTCCAGAAGTGACTTATAAATAATGAATTTAACAAGCAGGATTCCTTACCGTCAGCGCCTCTCACTAGCGGCAAAGTTACGGAAGTATCCAACAGTGTCCTATTCAGTTCCGTGATCTCCATGTTGTTGCACGAGGGCTGCGATTCATACCTTCTCGGTGGTTTCTGCACAGGATTCACTACAGTCAACAAGCTTTTCTCTTGCTCAGTGTTACCATTTCCAACTATCTCGCCGTTTGGGGACAGGACGTCATTCTTCTTGTTTCTAGCCATCCTCCTGTTGCTCTTCCACCTCCTTTGGCAGCAACAGCAGAAGAGAATTAGAGCAGCTATTAGGAGGAGCAGGAGAAGTCCGAGTATCACACCTATTATGAGGGGAAGAGCATCCATCCCAATTCCACCACCGAGGACACCACCGCCGTCGCCACCACTTCCTGAACCTCCAACGATTAGGGTCACATTCCGCTCAGACATCCCCGCCGGGTTTTTGGCCACGCACGTATACTCTCCCCGGTCAACTTTCTTTAAGTTCGTTATCGTCCAGTTGCTCCACCTGGTCACGTGACCGTTCCCGTATCCGTCCTCCAGTGGGGCAGTGGTGTTGGCGACTACGCGCCCATTGAGCACCCATAATGTCTCCGGAGGAGGATCTCCCATCACTTTGCAACTCAAAGTGACATTGGAGTCCACGGAAGCAATGGCTCTGGTCGAGACGGCGCTGACTTCCGGCCTGCAAGCAAATTCCCTCGAGGTGACATCGATCCACTTCTTTCCAGCCAGCCTTTCTGGCTCACGGCAAGAGGTCGGTTTAGCGTACAGGTTTTTGTTGACAACCCAGTCTCTCAGGGGCCTCAAATGGCAGTCGCAGAGCCATTGGTTATTGTGAAGAACGAGGCTTTTAAGTTTCTTCAAGGACTCGACGGCAGCGAGTTTGAGGAAATAAAGGTTGTTGCCATCGAGCTTAAGATGCTGGAGGTTTGGAACGTTCACAAATGTCTTGTGCCCTATGTGCGTTATATGACACTTGCTAGCGTCTACAGTTTGCAGAAACGTTAGGTTATGGAAGAGGCCGTCGTCCAGTTTCTTAATCGGATTGCCTCCGATGAATAGGAGTCGTAGGCGGATATTGTCACTGAAAGTACCCGGCAGTATAGTTTTTATCCGGTTTCCAGTGAGGTCCAGCTCGATAAGTATCTCAAGTCCTCTGAAGGCGTCACGGTCCAACCTTTCGATGTGGCAGTACTTGAGAAACACCTTGTGAAGATTCACCAAATTAACTGTTCGAAAGGCATTTGCTGGTAGGGCAACGAAACTGTTGTTCGACAAGTCCAGGGACTGAACCTCGGTACTGAGACCTTCTGGGACTGCCAGTAGCTGAGAATTTGAACACTCGGCGGCCTTGCGGCCTGACACCCATTTGCACCTGCACGTGGAAGGGCACACAGTCCAGTCGTCATCGGCTGCCGTCGCCATGGGAATGGCCAGCACCAAGAAAAGCGACGCCACCAGGATGAGGAGACATGCAGCCATTTTCGTTTGATGACCGCCGAATGTAGCTAAGGGGCCGCGCCGGGAACTGAAGTAGCAGGGAGTCATTTCTTCAAAATTATCGTCATTTTACCACTCTTGTGGTGGCAGCGATATTGCTACGTCTCAGACCCAGCGTCGTGCGGATTCTACCTGAAAAAACATAAAGGGAAAGATATTAGGAACCATAAATAGCGAATGGAACGTTCATGTATTTCATATTTACGGAAATAATTAGATTCATTCGGTGACGCCGAATTTGAAAATAAATTGTTTTATCATTGCACTTGGTTATAAAATCGTCAATTACTCTTGGTTACATAAAAGCTTTAGCGCACCTTTGAAATGGCTTGCAAATATAACTTTGCCGGGATATGCATTTTATTAGCTTAAATATGGGTGAAGAACTAATGCGATCATCCACACGCATAGGCATAGATTGAGAACAATATTCTATAATTACGCGTAAGTTAAATTGCCACGGAAGTTTACATGTATATTCAACGAAATACTGCCAGAACATGAATTAATACATTACATAGATTAGACGAAATTTCTACTAAAAATATGTAACCTTAACATAGCATTGGCTCTGATATGCTTCACGTCGAGCATATTTCCCGTTTTTCTCCTTAAGGCCCCAACCTAAACTAGTGAAATAATGTCTTTAGATTACATGCAGGAGAGGAAACGTAGTAATAATGCCACCAGACTCCACTAAGCAGGACTACCCATTCTTACTCTATACTTCCCATACTTTCTATTTACTCTCCACGAATTGATTGTAGCGATTAAGGAAGAAAGAAGAAGAGTGCTTCAGCTGGTTCGTTGAAATAAGAAGATGACGAATAAAAGCGCGCGTCAATTGTTTCCCTTATCTCGCTGCCACACACTGCAAATCCCCCCTACACGAAGGGTTTGGGGGAGTCGGTTGGCAAAGTAAGGACGACCGCAAGGAGATGGGGTGAGTTGAGCGTATCTCGCGGCCGTTTCGAAGTGCTAAATGGAGAGATTGCGTTGTGGAGGGAAATAAAGAGATATGTGGCCGTAAAGGGGCATGCCGGGAAGCGCCATCAAGGACAGAGACGGGATTTTTGCGAAACGGCTTGTCGTGTTGTACATGCTGCCTTTCGGATCTTAGGGTGAGGTCGCAGCAAACGTAAAAAAGGCCTCGAAAATATAGTTGGTCGAAGATTTTTACAGATCGTATTAATCAATGGTGGGAGAAGACTTATTCCTTAGAATTTGATGCCGTGACAAGTATGATATTTTCCCAATGCTTCAATTTACTTCTCTCCCTCAACAAAACTATTTTTTTTACCACTTTAGGGCTCAACTTTGTAGAATCTAATGCTTAGAGAGAAAAAATATCTACAAAGTTGTTTTTTGTTCTCCATAAATTAAATGAGTGACCAATGATCAATGCAGAGTTTCACGGGAATTAAATGTGATGATTACCTTTTTTTTATGTCCTCGTAAAACCAAGTGTGAAACATTTTAAAGATTAAGTTTCGCTGACTCTATTGTATGTCTTCATTTCAACATTAATTCTTCTCTTGAGCATGATGATCTGATATGTTTAGTTGTTGGAATTCGCTCACTGACAACGTTTTGATACCGTTTCTGATTCAGATTCAAAAACAGAAGAAATTCCCATATCCTTCCGTTTTTCCATTTTCCGTCTTGTTTTCCAGTTATAGGCAGCAAACCAACGAAGCGTGTAACCCTTTCGCTGAAAGAGCGGGCCCATAGTTGTCATGTCATGTGTCGCTTCCAATCGCCACGGTGTTTTACGGTCCATCTTGCCGAGTGCTGAGCCTAAATCGATGTCGCAGTAACTATAACGAAGTGGGCGGCAACTTTTGGATATTTCCA
The DNA here is from genome assembly GCA_002093875.1 of Calopteryx splendens. Taxonomy (NCBI): domain Eukaryota; kingdom Metazoa; phylum Arthropoda; class Insecta; order Odonata; family Calopterygidae; genus Calopteryx; species Calopteryx splendens. Next base: position 65,723 of record LYUA01004742.1, on the reverse strand, counting down.
TTTTCGTTTCACCATTTAGCAGATGACTTCAGAATAGTGTTTTCAAAGTGTACATATCTTTTTTGGTCTATCTATCGAATTCGTGAATAAAATTGAGTTAAAAAAAACTCTAAATCTTTTCGTTACTAAAATCATATTATGATACCCCCTAGATATTGCTTCTCTAATTAATCATTTCCAAATTACGAAAATAATTGATAGAATCATCCAATTTTCAACCCACTTAATGGTCAACACACCGAAATCGAGTGATTATCACGCGTCAACCTGGCGCGCATGACTGAAAAGACGCATTGATTTATGCATGCTGAGGTTTCCAGCCACGAATGTTTAAGAAGTCTACCTTCAAATCATGATAATAACTCAGCATAATATAAAAGTAGCTGTTCCGTTAGGAGGTGAAATGAAAACGCCACACCTAGTCACCCGTTTGCTGCGTGTTTATCTTAGCTGAGGTACTCTACTCATCATGTTACGTCATTAAAAGCATACCTATCGGCCGTGATTGAGTTTTTAAGTAATGGCGGAAAGCTAAGGGACGTAATGAGAGAGCAATAATTTCGGAAAGCCCGCAAAGGACGCCGGGAAGAAAAATAAACAAGGCCTCTACGTGACGCAAGACCAAACGGTCGTTCTTTTATTGTCGGAATCGCGCCTCGTTTCCTTTAAGGCTCGCGTAAAAACCCTTCTAGGGCCAACCGGGGGTCAGAGAAATGGGACTCGGTTCAAGTCCATTTTTACTCGATATTTCTCCGCGCGGAGAGGTTTTTATTTTGTTGTGCGTCGGCTGTAAATCCTCCGCATTATCGCCAGTTCATCTCTGCTCCTCTTAAGGGTTATAGGCGAGTCGTGAAAATAAAGCCCAGACATAACAGAAAAAAAAGGAGTGGCGAGAGAAGCAGAGTTATTTCATGGACGGGAAGAAAGAGGATATGGGCTGCCTCAATCCGGAAAATGGGTGCGCAAAAGAAGTAAGAGCTCCGAAAAAATGTGGAAATGACGTATTTCCTCAGGTCCTGCCACCATAGCACCACAATCCATGGGGAACTATAATTACAATCCTAATGAATATTCGCATGCCCTGTAAAATATTGTCGCACGAGCCGCTAACACCAACGCGGTTGCATCGTGATAAAACAAAGTAAATTGGGAATGCGACTGTAAAAGTTTCGGAAAATGGTGCGACGAGGTAAAGGTTTCATAAAAAGGCATTTACTTCGTGAAATTGGGGGAAATTAATTTAAAACGACATCAAATTCATCAGGGTTTGTCCAATCACTTAAATACATCCTCACAGAACAGACATTAATTAAACAAAAATAAAGGCTTGATAGTTTCCTTGATTAACTAGTCGCACATACTTTTATGATTTTTTTATAAACTACAAGAAATTTGTACCAATCACATGCATCAGTGATTAGTCAAAATAAAAAGATGAAAGAGTATTCATAAAGTATAATGGATACGATATTGTTGAACGAAAACACTCAAATTTGCTCTGGACCCTCGAGATTTATTCTCCTACTATCTCTTCGCTAATAAGCATTCCTAATGATAAGTGCGCAAAAAATAAGTTGCGAAGCGAAGTGGAATTAATTTTAAAACCATGGTCGTTACACGTTATAATTTAATTTTGACCCTCGAAATGTAAACTGACTAACATCCAGAAAAAAATAATCAATTTCGTATGCAACATGGGCGGACAAAAAGAAAATTTAAACACCCCAACACAGAAGTAACGGCTTTAATATCCAGTGTATGCTGCATTCTTAATCTGTAAACGTCGGCTAATACAGAGAATATTCTACGATCTCGACGCTATGGATTTCACATGAGAAAAAAAATATATGTCCCAGAGATTTCCATGATATTGAGAAATATAGGTGTAACTCAACTAATGAATTATTTCTGAGTACACCCGCGAGAAGTTAGAACATTTAATGGCGTAAGACACCTATAACTAATTATATTTACGATCTCAATTCAACATCTGGAAAAAGCTCGTATTTTACAGGTAACATACTCACGGCCAACGTCATTTTTTTGTGATATTTCAAACATATTATTGAATGCTATCAAATTAAAACATATTTCTAATTAATTTCACCTTGAAAGATTTTTGTTACGTCTTAACTCGACATCTTGTGAAATAGATATATCTATTTCTTCGATGGAACTGACTGCCTTTCGCTTTCCGAATTCGTGGCATACTGAGCACCTACATTATTTATAATATATCCGTTTATGCGGAGGGCTAAATATAACTTTAATTTTGACTCTAATAACATCTTTGGATCTCCTAGAATACCACCGTCCACGCAATTCCTCTCGCCAAACGAGAATTTACATTCAAATTTTGCACACCCCGGGTAAAAAAAAGGGTTCAAGACCGCTCTTCCATCGAGACACATTTGAATTCCACCCTCTTCCCGCGGCCATTGTTTTCGGCGACCCAATCCGAATGCGGGGAAGCCGGCGGCGGTTAATGCTGGACGCATTACTCCTCCCGGCATGCATCTCGAGACACTTATAAAAAAAGTTAGGGGGTGGAGGGGGGAGAGCCCAACAAATGGGCGGGAAAAATTAAAGTTCGCCTCCACGCCCTCCCCCCCCCC
>LYUA01004738.1:39211-54018 GCA_002093875.1 Calopteryx splendens | reverse complement strand
CCCCCCCCCCCCCCTCTGCCTCCCTATTATCATTCTTCTTCCTCCAATTTCGTCGCGATTCTAACAAAACCCAACGCCTGCTAACTAACTACATAAAAGCTTATAAACTCTTACTTTTCCACCGTGACAAACCTGAATCGAGGAAAATGTTTCTTTCTACGTAGAAAGATATTTTCATTTCGAATAGGTTTTCGTTAGCTAGTTTAAAATTTTCTTTATTTAGTAGTTTTTCTTAATCCTCCAAGGCATCCATTTTACGCCCCTTGGGTTCCAAGTGGATAGGAGTGGTGAGGAAATCCCTCAAGTGTCCAGAGTAAATGAGGTGTTAGGGGAAATGGGATCCACCAGGATTTGAATTTATTATTCATTGTTATGTGAAATCCATGGACGTAAACACTCAATCACTTGATGTAATAAAGACCCCACCATCTACCTGAATTTCCTTGTCGCCAAAATTTCTTTGGGCACCGGCCTCTCTAAGTGCACGATAGTCGGGAAGCAAATTTTCGGGCTTCCGAACCCGCCTTCAGTGAGGTGGCCGCGTGCGCTCAGAGGGGAGGACGGCGTGGGTGGAAGGGGAGAGGGGAAGGACGGAGAAGTTCGGTCGGGTTTCCTCGAGATTGAAGAGATGGGCGGAGGGGAAGGCGGGGGGAGGGGTGGAAAAGAGGAAAGAAGGAAGAGGGAAGCACGAAGGTGGTATGGGATGTCGACGGGCGGAAAAGACGTGGTGAAGGGGCGTGTGGGCTTTCCTCGCCTCTGGGCCAAGGGAGGGGAGTAGGGCGAAGGGGGATGGATGCCTGGCACGAAGGTCGAAGGGAGATGAATGCGAAAATGAATCGAGGGAATGAAGTGAGCACATGGAGTGGCTAGGTAATATACTGACGGCTGTATGAAGTGTAATGAGATAGATTTAGTCCATGGGGAGTGACGTGTGCCTTCGGGGCCCATATGGCCGTTAGGCTCGAGGGTCAGGACATCATTGGCCGAGGCGTTTTCGGTTAGGGAGTGCATGATCGAGACGGTGAAGCAGTCGTTGAATTTAAGTTCCTGTGTCCTTGCTTGGGACGAGGAGATTGGAAAGGTAGAAAAAAATCTTTGCCTCATCCCCTCAAATCTTTGCCTCGTGAAAGATCTTGGCTCCATTGACGTGAATTCCAAAAAAAAAACCTTTAAAAAAATTCCACTCGTGCGACTTACTCCATACTTTCTGGTCAGTGGACTGGCTGCTTGCAATGAAAAAATACTGTTCCGGAAATATCCGAGTTCAGCATAAAAAAACGATCTCTGGACCCAACCTTCTTCTACGCAAGTGGATTTTTTGGTGGCGGGTTAAAAGATTCTGGATGCATGTTGCAAAGAAAAGGAAGCGTAAGATAAATCATTTTGGCAAGATTTAATTCTGCCATGCAGTTAAAAAAAACCCTCGGAAATTGTGAGGCGCTGTTGGAGAAGATGAAAACAATGGGGGCCTAACGCGAAATCGTGTTCTACCAGTAAAATATTATTATTACCTCTGGAGCGATGTAATCCGGAGTTCCACAGAATGTATCCGCTGTTCTATCCAAGAATATTTGCAGTTTGCACATTCCGAAATCTGCAATCCGCACGTGGCCATGGTAGTCAAGGAGAATGTTGTCCAACTTTAGGTCCCTGTATGGCGTGGCAGTAGATTCGAGGGAAATGAAAAGAAAAATTATTTGTTTTTGAAAGAAAGAGAGAGGGTGAAGAGAGGTTAGTCATCCACAAGGAATTCTATTGCCTTTTCCACTCAATGACAACACTGCATAATTTCCCTTGGTCCGATACCGTGGATGTACATTGAAGCAGTGAATCAGAGAAATTAAATGGAAGAATCATTTTAAAAAAAGGGAAGAATATAAAAGTACAAAAGCAAGATATGGAAAATAATAATTAAGGTTTAGAAAATTATGCCTTAACAGCTCAATAAGCGTTAAGCGTTATGACAAACACATCCGTCTTTAGGCAGCGGGGCATTGCATCTTTCATTCACATGGATGCTATCTTGAAGAGTAGAGTGAAGAAATGCACGCAAAAGAATAGCTAAGGAAGAGGCGAAGCACCGTTACGAGATGTTCTCCACACGATCTCTCGCCAGGGTGGAAGGAAAGGAATCTAAAGATCGGGATATCCTCATGAAAATGCCAACGCATTCACCGCATAAATATTTTCATTTCTGTCAAAATGTCTTCCTATGGATAGTTTAAATTTACTGGCTTTTTTTAAGTTTACCTCCGTGATTTTTTGTGGGTTGCCTTGAAAGTGTTGGCAATTTTGTTGGGATTGTCATGTCTGCTAGCAGCTTATGGCGTCTGCTAAATAACGTTAACCGGTATTAAATCGTGAATAATAAGGGTTTCTTGTGGGGGATATCCAGCTAGAAATCGGAAATGTCTATCCTACTATCAACGGAATTTTGACGTCACGACCTGGATAACACCCGATTATTTTACATAAAAACCAGGATTCATCAAGACCACGACGTCAAGATTATGTCCTATTCTATGGTAGACGGCTTCGAGTTTTTCCGAGTCTGGATAGCCCCCGAATCCCGAAATCCCGAATAAATCCCGAATATTTGCCTCCGTGATGACGCTTTCATTGCTTGTGCACGACTATGTTGGTCAAACCAATGTCCATGCATAAACGTTCGCGTCAAAGTGCTCCGGTTAGGAGATATGCTTGGAAGGAGACCGGGTGGGGCCAGAAGGGGCCGAGAGAGGCAGATCGAAGGGGACTGACACGGCGAGATGGTGGCTCAAGCCTCGATCAAAGCTCAAATACCGACGATGTTATGCATGTCACTGTTATGGATGGATTCAAAGCTTGTGGCAGCGACTGAGAGATGTACGAGGGATTGGACGAAGAAAGGGAGAGTGCGAGCCCCGAATAGTGGAGAGATTAGAGGATAAGGGTAGGCGAGGGATAGTCATAGGGTTACCTACCACGGGCACACTTGGAGTGTTTTACTTTACCCCTCGTGTCGGGCGACCTCACCCACGACAAACATCCTTTCGAGGTAGCCCTTACCACGGCACACTAAGTGATTCATTCATGTTGGCCACGGATAATCCCTTTCCCAAAAAAAGATTCGCCCTCACCGGCCACCCCCACTCATTTTTGGAACTTAATCTTCCCTCAGAAAGAGGACCACTGCGCCGGTGCTACGCACTCTCAACACACCCCTTCCTGAGGAGAGAGACGCGATGCCAACAAACCTCCTTACATTGAGGCACTGCCCTCAATAAGGGAAAGCGTGCCTCCATTTAGGTCACGGGCCATCACGTGGATTACTCCGAGATCGAAATATCTACTGAAAATTCGGCGAACTACTCATCTTTGAACGTTACAACCCATGTCTTTGAGATTTGAGACTCAGAAAAGCGTTTTTCTATGAGTTATTTTTCTGCGCTCACTGATGCAGGCGCTCTTTCAATCGGTGATCAGTTTCCATAAATTCCTCAAAATAAGTAAACCAATTCCAATGAGTTTAGAAATTCGTGCAATATATGCTCGAAATTGGCATACAGCCTGATGCTGATACTATATTGAGGGACAATGGGAAGGTTTTCCCAATGGTCTCAGTCGTGGATCTCAAGGGGCGGGCGTGGTTACTCGCGAACGCGAACGCATCACATGGGAAACGCCCTCGCCAAAATTTGTAACGTTTCTCGTAGGAACCCATCTTCGAGCGACTTCTGGTGCTATCAAGCATTGGTGGTGCTGTGCCGGGAGTTGAGCGATCGCGTTAACCGTGTCCAGCACAGGCCAATCCTGTTACCTGTGGCGACGGCGATGCGGCGCAACGAAAGTACCATGATGGCACCACATGATTCACTCGGCACAAAAACAGGGGAAATTAGGTAGATGACTGTTATTCATAATTCTTTCTCTCCGTGGTAGCTTCATACGGATTCGACAGTCCCTTCCCTCGTGATGTGATTCGGCTTAAGTAAACGGACATTGAGAGATTGACCATCATTTTTACGTTTTCGCAATGGTTTTTTCCTTGTCATATCATTCGAGCCAGATGCTGTTTTCGCTTCTTTCCATTTCATTTCAATTCAACGAAAAAATCAACCGTGTTCGAAACAGGATTTCAGGATTACTCCGACGATTTCATCGCTGCTTTCTTCGTTAGCAATTTCTTGAATTGGTGATTATTTAATCCAAAGAATCGATTCGTAGGCGCCCAACTTTACTATCAGTGAGCTGTAATTCAATAAAATTTCAGTTTTAAAATATCCTCTTTAAATAATAAGCTTAGAAATTTTTATTACTACACATTACGTTTACGACTTGAAGGGCATTGGATTTTTTTTTACACTCCTTTGCCGACCTCTGGAATGAAAATGTGTCGGGGAGGATAGAATTTGATTACATATCCCGTGGAATAGGTTGGTGAAGTTTGTTACACCCATCGAGGAAGGTATTAATAAAATACATCCTTTGGACCTATTGATTTATTTGAAACAATAGAATAAAATACGCTATTGAAACTTTTGATTGCCCTTATCGATTGCCCCTAAACTTTACGAAATTTAAGGGAAATCGATACGATCAAAAAGTGGATTTATGTGACCACTCTCAAGGTCATGGGGATTTGGTGTGAGCTGTGGGTAAACTAAAACCCTGGATGTCAGAGGGAAGGACGAGGCTTGCCCCACTTGAAGGGTTGCCCTCATAATGGGTCCCGTTGCCACGAGGTTAGCCACTTGTAGCAAGAAGATAACTTTGAAAATAATTGATAGACTTAGAAAAAACAACCTGACACGTGTTCACAAAAAATATAAATGATAAAACTCAAAATCATTAAAAATAGGGTATCAGATATTTTATTTCAAATGAAAATCAGAAATTAAGTAAAATTTTCAAGGATATCACAATGTGATTATTATAAAAGTTTTATGTTTTCATTCAAAAAGGTAATCATGAGGCCATTATACATCTACATAGTACCCTGCAAACCACCGCGAGGGCGTGCGGCAGGGGGTGTTAGATCACCAGCCATTAATGAAATTTGATGCCATTAGAACTTGGCATGCTTTCACATGTGGGATGCTCAAACTTCCCTATGTATTTCCCGCTGTTTTACTCACGAATAGTTCGAGGGGCCAATTATTGAATATTAAGGGATATTGACATCGCTCAGAAAGTAAATATATGAATTTGTAAATAAGTATCGATTTACTATCGGAAGAATATCACGATACCCTAGTCAGTAGATTATACACACCGATGTCGGCAGTTCAACCTCACTGCGATCAGCAGCAGTAGGCATAGAGGCGTCAGGACGACCCATGATAGCCGAAATCCAGTGGTGAAATCCATTCGCTTCCGCTCATCCGAGTGCCTGCTCTGGAGCACGTGCTAACGAAACTCAAAACGGGTTAATCGTTGGCGCAGTGGAAAGTGTCGAGATTCCACGAGTGGGGGAAGGAGGTGGGGGAGAAGACCCGAATCACAGGGGGGTTGGAGAGGTCGGGAAAGGAAAACATTTCAGCGGCGCAACAAACGCTCAGAGCGCGAAACACGTGCGGTTGGCGAGCGCCCACATTGCATTCTTAGCGCTCAAGCGACGACAACCAACGACACTTCTTTGGGTAGAGAGAGAATTTTTCTTCGTCTCTAGGGGAAGGAAACTTGCGAGTTTTACAGACGGGCCTCGTTGCTTCTCACCAAATATCATCACAAAATGGAAAGTTTCCATATAATTGGTTAAATAATATTATCATTTCAATGGTTAATAGGTCCAACTTATTACAAAAATTAATGACTTTACTGTGATTATGTGGTAACAGAATGAATTAACACAAGGTAAAAACCTAAAGACCACCATTGAGGATCATTTGCATTTTATAATCAATCACTTGTCGTTAAAACGGACCTGTCACCAAGAGTATGAGTTTTTGTAGATAGGTAGCCAAAATTGTTGTACTCGGTTCGGAGGTGTTCCTCTTGTACATAAATGAAGCATTTAGTATTGACAAATTCACTTCCTATAGAGGTAAAGTTAATGGTTTAGAAGTTATTGACAATTTAGTTGGTACGTGTTCGTTTGAAGTTACATGAGAATTTGATTTGACGGAGCCTCAAGTTAGCAATAATACTTTTTTTACCACCCTTCAAGTTCTCAGAGCCGATGTTTATGGTATACGGGTACCAGTCTGTCGTATTAGATCACTAACAACCTGTAGACCGCATGCTACATTAATACCATAGCAATTATAATTTTTTTAGTAAATTCTCGAACCTTGAGGAAATCTTTACAGGGTCAATGAACGCGAATTTAACGGTCTATTTGTAAGAGTTCAATCGTTAATTCGTAAACTTTGGCAGACGATGAAATTAGCTGCCTAGGTTATGTAATATCTGAACAGGGAATCACAATATACCCAGAAAGAGCGGGAGAGAATAGTTTCTTGCTATGAGACACTTTTGATCTAGCGAAGTGATTTCTAGATATTTACAGTTTTTACGCATACCTAATTCTTCCCTTTTGAAAACGTTTAGAAGGAAAAATCATCCATTTTTTTAGTGGGAACACCACTCGAGGGTAGGGCAATAACAAGCTACCGTGACCCCACGTAAAATAATTGTCCCGTCCGCGATGCTACGCGAACCCAAATTTAACCCAATGTTTTATTACACACACAGAGCCGTCGGTTTGGCGGTTGTATGAAAGCACATAATCGACTTCCCTTCCCCTACTCGGTTGCACCCTTCCCATAGCGATGGTGGAAGCTTCGCAAATGTAAGACTTCGGCCTGATGTCATGAACTGTTTTTGTATCCCACTTGTACGCTTCCAGGAACACATGTGAGAGTAAAATCGTTACCCATTTCCTTAAGATATACCTTCTTGTTTATACAGTGCACGCGCCTCCCGAGTTACTAACTGATATACCACGGGGGCGTATGGGAATATCTATGGCCAAGACTTACCTGTAGACGATACTCTTTTTGTGAAGGAACTTCAATCCGGAAACAATTTCAGCTGCGTAAAATCTTGCTCTGTCTTGCTCAAAGCGCCCAGTTCGTTGAATGTGAAACATGAGGTCCCCACCGTTTAAGTATTCCATGACGAAGAATAAGTGTGACTGTATAAAGGAAAGGAAAGGGATTTTAATTCCTATCTCTGAGTTCCGTTATGAAGAAACCTTTAATTCTAGCTTCCGTTCAAACGAAAGGTCTCACCGTTCCATTAGTGCAAGTGTGGAAATTTCAGTTCGCACGGTATGAGAATAAATATTTAAAAAAATCCAAGATCCAAACACATGATGAGATCATTGGTTATTTCATTTAGATTGGCAGTGAGCATAAAGGAAACTCCGTTTTTAACTTATATCAGGTAACAGAAAGTTTCAGGAATGGACAAGACATGGTATTAAAAATATATGAAGTGGAAAAATATATGAATAAAGGTCACATGCATGCAATCGGGTGGGAAGCCATTTGACAGGATTTATACATAGGTCAGTTGGACATTCTAAGTTGAGTAAACATACTTAAATATTACCCAAATTCATGACGACGAAGGACTCAATATTTTTGTAGCGTTTCACTTCGCAGTAAGGTAACCAGAGAAATTCAAAAATATTCTAGTTACTAGGACACCGAACAGAGTTGTGGTATTTTTGGAGGAATATGTTCAAAAGCCATAGTTCTATCTATTTTATTTCCCGAGCCAGAAACAGTGCAGCTGTAAAATTTGGAGACAGTCAATTTCCTCAGGTTTCAGGTCTCCATTACGTCATTTATGGTTTAGGTTTCGTTCATGTTTCAGGACAGGTCAGAAACCTTAAGGTCGATTGTAGTGAATCTTTAAGGCTATGGTTTCTTAAAGAAAGGTAGGTATGAAATAATGGGGCCATATCTTCAGAGAATCATTCAGGCATTCCTACGAATCATCTTCTACTTTCGAGGCCAAATAATGTTCAGTTAGGCCTGACAATAATAATTTTGAGGTGCGAGGTCTCCTTTCAAGTCTTTTATGAAATATAAATCCTCTTAAGTTTGATAAAAAATATTATATTGCGATATGAAAAACTCTGAAGTAGTGTTACGCTCCAAAAAGGCCATTCAGAACATTGATTGATGAGAATCACGATACGAAGGATATTTCCCACCGATTTTCTCCACCAGGTTATTGATGGGATCAGAGACCACAAATATATAAATACGCTGTAGTTGATTACGCTGAAACTATACATTGGAAATAAAAGTCGGCATGCCTGAAACAATGAGGAAGAGAAGAGGGAAAGATGACTCTTCGGTAACAATTAAATTGGCAGGCAGTTTTGTTGATTCTGTAAAGGAGTGCGCCCTTGTCGGTCGCCTAAGTCTCTCCCATGCTCTTGAGCATTGAAAAGTGGAAATAAGTGCAACTTTAATCACCAATTAAATCCAATCCTCCAACTCCACTGTAAACACGGTATAATTTTGAATGATAACTTAACAATACCCGTATTCATAAATAAGAATAATGTAACATTGATGTACGAAGTAATCAATTTTATAAAAAAAAATTATGATTTTTGTTAAATAGTCATGATGAAATTAAAACCGGTTTCATTGCGTTTTTGTATGCCCCAACATGACTTTAAACGACTAAGCATGATTTTATCTGAAAAGGAACTGGGCTATACATCAGAGTGATAATGTATTGCAAAATTGAAAAATAAATTCTTATTGCCAAACCTGGCAAAGATGAGGCTCAGGTCACTAAAAAATACGTTCACGGGACCTATCAGAACTATCTCAGTAAGCACAAACTCAGATAGTTCTATTTTGTCATTTGTGCACCTAAGAAGCACTCGAAGGAGACCCTCTATAACGAACGTATACGACGATTTTCTGGCACGAGACGGTGCCAGAAAATCGCTAGGCACGAGACGATGCCATTGATGCTGCAAAAAATATGCCGTTGCAGAGTCCAATAGAAAATTACAGGAGGACTGGTCAAATAAGCATAAGGAATTGTGTGTAGAACGTTGATTTTTTCGTTTCTTGTGTAGCTGCAACTATCCTGCATCTCGAATGACAACGTGGAAAAGGTTCTGCAGCATATCTCTACCTTCGAAAGCCATGTAGATTTTTGCGGAATAAGTTCTGAATGCGAAGGTGGTAAGTAGCCGGCGGGTGTGCTCGAATTTTCTCCTCGGCAGAATAACTTAGGGTGCACCGCGGCGGCTGTTCCACATAGAGCATGTTGCGTCTCGTCAAAGCGGGATTCTCGGGATTACCTCTGAAGACATTGGATGCTTCCCATGTAGAATTGTCTTCGAAAAAGAGATTGCCAACGCTAGCTTCCCATAGAACAGGGATGATTTTACCAAACTCGCGGTTAAGAGCGTTACAATATGGAAAGAATGACGCTTTTGCCTGGGGATCATGGTTACGTGGCCATATTTCAAGGTATGAGTTCCAAGGTTGTAGCATATGAACGATAAATAATGGGATGTGACTGACTCGGGGTTGCCGGCTGGGAAGGGAACCTGTGGCCTTCGACTTGGGTTGGATAAGGAAGTACGAGGACAACTGTCCAGACCGACTCTGGTTGTTTAGACGAGAGGGTAGTCGGATGCAACAAGTGGTACAGGGTTTCTGGGAAGCGGGAAATTTCTGCCTTAGGGCCAACGGTAAACACGATGAGTAAAATTATAGGACTAGAACAGGTGATAGGAAGGAGTGAAGTAAGAGAAATGGCAAAGTCCACTATGTTAGGGAAGCGATTTTCCGAGAGTAGAAGGTGAGAGTTCAACGAAATGCAGAACGGATAGTGGTTTTCCGGAGTAGTAAAAGGATTTTTACCACTTCAGTTGTCACTCACACGATCCAGGTATTTCTCCACGCATTAAAGTCTCCAACAGATTACGAGCCCTTTATGCAAAAGGAGCAGCGAATAAATTCCAATTTACGAGGCTCCGATTGGTATGCAACGGAGAGGTGGATTGGACCGCGTGAAATCTTGAGGCCCATAGAAACTCTGAGGACATCAAAAGGTGTTTTAATCCAGGAATATCAAGTAGAGAGTGACAAATCGTAATTCGGATAAGAATGAAAACTCTTTCAGTTTTGTCTGTCCAGCCTAAGATGGTGATGGTGAACTGCGTAAAAGCTGATTCGTGGTTTAAGGTGGATTTCTTGGAAGAGGTTGATGTCAGCGTTGCATATCGAAGTAGTTCATGTATTTGTGTGCATGCCTTGGTATTCCAAGAGAAAATTACGAGTTTGAATGTTTTTTTAGTTCATACACCACTTTGTGTTTGAAGGAGAAGGAAGGATGAGAGAAGGGGGGCCAAATTACTTGTACGTTTGTTACAATCTAATTAAAGCTTTATGGCTTCCTTGTGGACGGTAAAAACTCGGTGGTCTGAAGAATAGACTTCATTGAAGTGGCCGCAAGTAGCATGAATATCGGTGAGTTGTTGGAAGGAACGTAATTTTCATCACATCGCAATCAATTCGACAATAAGAAGTAGCAATATTTTGCCAACCCTAATTTGGTGACATGTACGGCATTGGATAGAGGAATTGTTTTTTTAATTGGTCAAATTTCAATTTTTTCCCTGCAATGTGTCTGACGTGAGGGAATGACCTTTCGAGTCAAATTCTTGAAATATAATTGTAACGTAATGCACTTCCTAGATAAATAATTTTACTCTCGAAAACCTAACACCGGATTCGAAAAAGTAGAACTTGTGATACAAAATCCACGACTACATCAAATCGGGGAAACCAAGAAAACGAGTAGACGGTGTATTCTTCGACTTAAAAAAAACTTCGATCAAGTAACGCGAGGAAAAGGAATTGATATAAACTTAGTGATTATGTCGTGTTCATGAAAAATTAGTGAAATAGGTGTGTATCATCTCTTTAAGCGCAAAAAGTAATAGTTGTTGAAGTTTGTTCCAACTTAGTTTAGTTATTCTCTGGCATTCCGCAGAGAAGCGAGATTGCTTCCCTATTATTTTCTCGCTTATATCAATAAACTTAATGGCGAATTTTGCAGCAACGTCGTATTATATGTTCAGGATTCAGAGAAAATCCGACCGATTCGTAAAAACTCATTATGAACGATCAGAAAGCGTCAAAGAGGGGGATTTGCATATCATGGGTTGGGAGACACTGGGAGGACGAATATTACGACTAAAACTATGAGATAAGTACAAACCATTGCACACGTTGTCACAAGAGGGAATTATTTTAGCTCCACATCACAATGGTAGGCAAAAACGACCACAACTCTTTTTTTTAAGGGAAATAGAGTTCCGAGCAGACTGATATGAGGAACCCTTTATCACTCGCACTCTTCGTGACCGCAACAGTGAGATACGCCACGTACGAGAATTCAGGATTCCCGAAAATGAAATGATGCGGAATGCCGGTGATCATCAAATACTGTAACCAAAACCCCCTGCCACACTCCCACGTGATGACCTGCAGCGTAAGATACAGATGTAGACGACAAGCAATGGGTGCGTGTCGACGTGGGTTACAAATGTCCAGGGAAAAGCTCTCGTTGAGCGTCGGATGACTTGGTTAATTCACACGACCCGTGCCATGCCTGAAGGACGACTTTCGTCAGGATACTGAAATTGCAGGAAACCAAGTTCTGATGAAACCGGTTTATCAGAGACGGAGGGGAGTGTTTCGCGAAAGAGGGATTTCCTAAGCTCATTGTCGATACGCAATACGTAGTCAAATATTTTCAGCAACTTCTCTTCTTCCGCTACTTCTTCGTTTACCTTCCTTTCCGTCTATTTTATTCTTCCCATTCTTCTCTCAATCCTCAATTCTAAAACAGTTACGCTCCAACGGCTGAGTTTAAGAGCCACAAAACGCTATGCATTGTTTTAAAGTTTTCGCTTATTTCTTCATTTGGTCTTCAGTTAATATCATTTTCATAAACTCTTTGTAAATGCTTCTTTACCTAGTGCTATTCATATCTTCATAAATTTTCTACTTTGCCAGTTTTTAGTAAAACATATTTCCCAAAAAGTGAGTGGTTAAATATCGTCTAACTTTTCCCTCCAACCTACTCCTTCGAACACCTTCTCCCTTAACACGAAGGATCTACCCCATTGTAGTTACTTGCCCTCTTCTCCATCCTTAGTTGATGATCCACGGAATCACCTTCACTACGAGTTAAATTCAAATTATGGCCGTTGATGATATGCATTAAAAATTACATTAATTCTCGAATAAAGAACATGCTGAATGGGATTGAAGGGCAGCTTGCCTTTAGCTAAATTACCCATATGTTAAATATTACGAAATCAATGGTAATACGATAATTATTTTGCCAAAAATGCCTGAAAAAAACTTCGAATGGGGAATTTTCTTCCCCTCGTACAATGCATCCTTCAAGAAATTTAGAAGAAAGTTGAAGAAGTTTAGAGGTGCGTGACCAATGGATTGGATGCATTCAGGGTCGAATTTGGTTTACATGGATTTCTTTAACGTAATAGATAGACACACGATCGAAATATATTATTTGATCTATAGAAATTATTTCGTGAATGTACTAATAATTCTTTAAGCAGGTTATCATAAAAAACTGCTCTAACCTTGTTAAATCATATGATGAATTTCACTTCCGTATACTTTTATCTCTATTTCCAGATCCTAACGGGCATAGGCGGACATAATTTTTCTTTTACCAAATGTCCTTAAAAAATTTTTTTTAGCATTTTTTTAACATAGACGATTTTGATTTTGTGGTAATTAACTCAGCTTCTATATCTTTAGTAAATGCGCCCAGTTTCGTGGCACTCTATTGCCAATATGCTATACAAATAACCCCCACATGTTTATAACTTATGGGATTTGAATATGGGCGGTTATGATTAATAACAATAGAATCTATCGTAGAACTAAAGTCTCCGGGGATAGACAAAGAAGATGATAGAAAACGTTGAACCTTGTCGTGAAAATTATTCTGTGGAATAGTAAGTTTTATATTTATTTAAAAACGAGCATCAAACTGGTGTAATCTCGCCAATAAAAGCAGAAAAGGAGGGGTCGTGCCCAAGGAGATACAGTGCGAAGTTCACGCAGTAGTTTCCACGTATTGTCAGTAGCATAATGATGTTATTTTATCTTTTTGCTGTCTGTTCTCAGGGGAAATTTTACCCTCTTGCAAAGTTTGATTCTTCCTCGATGTATGGTTTGACGGTCTTCACGAGTGTTCCACCAGGTCACTCGTTCCGCTGCCCAAGTTTCAATGGCAGAGTCGGCCATCATAGCGTTGACCGATGAATACCTTACAAGGAGGAACAATCGTGATGACTTTTACCCACTAGCGACTTGCACGAAATGAGTGGACACTCCAGAGTTACACGCAAAGTAATTGCCTTTAAGACTGCCAGCATCGTGAAAATAATATCCCTTCTCCCATTAAATCAAGATAAAAATCCATAGCAGGATATGGAGGTAGTTACACTCTGTTTTTCTCGTTTTTCACAAATCGGCTCATTTCAGCGTTAGCTCCTGCATTTCAAGTGGTTCATTGGTATGGACTTAATCCCCAAGGGCTTACCCAAACACAACCTTTCGCTCTATCCAATTCGAGTGGAAATTCGTTTCTCGTGTCAACTTTGGCACTTCTGTATTTTGGCTCAAGAATCAAAATAGTTTCTAAGGTAGGAATTTGATTATAATGAACACCGTTGCTCACGCTTCTCTGCTGTTGAAATACTGGGTAGTCGAGGAATATTGGCGAAGAGGGGGTAGAGATGGATGGGCAAAGCGTATGTGTCGTGGGGCTGAGGGGGGGGGGGAGGAGGAGTNNAGGGGGGGGGGAGGAGGAGTTCTGTATCTCATACGTTCGTAACGGGAGAAGACGGCCCTTCCTTAGTGGCGGGCAGGAGATGATTCTAATGGCCGCTTCACACAATGAAAATCTCAGCTTAGACTTGCCCAAACGTTCAAATTCTCGCATCAATTGCAATGTGGACTACTTACCAAGTTCAGCCAATCAGAAACGTATCTCTTCATTTACTTTGACCAATGGAAACACTTCGTCAGCTTCTTTCTTGGTGATTTCTTTGTTTTTCTGATATTCTATATTGATTTTTTTACTCAGTGTTTTTAATCATTCACTATCGATATGGACCCCATTTTCATTATTTTGTAGGCTGATTATTTTGTCTAACTATTTTAGTCTCAGGAGCACGATCTACGATCGCGCGTGATTTGAGTAATTAAGAAGTCATTCTCGCTCATGATTGGGCAACTAATGAGCTTCGAATTGAAACATGAATATGAGAAATTTTTCGCGTTGTATTAAGTTCTTCAGTCATAATACGGACGGTCTCGATCCTAAGAATATGCTAAACTCCAATTTAAGTTGCGTTCCTTAAACTAAGTTCTTAAGTTACATTCTTGCATTTAATGAGAACCGCCTTAAGGGACTTGGCCAGAGGTCGGCATCTAGGGAAAAAAATGGCTACTGGTATCTAGAGGAAAAACTGTAGATACTGGTGCCTAAAACAAGAAACGACGGAATTTCTCGGGACCAAGGAAACGGTACCAATTTCTGCTATTCATTGACATACACGTGGGGTTTTATATCTAGGGTAAGGAAACCAGGTACTGGTACCTCGGGGGTTCTTTGATTACTCGGTCCTCTTAAACGGTACTTCCAGCCACCCTAGGTACTTCCCCAGCCGGGCTGTCTCTTACAGGGATAGTAAGGAGGTTCGGGAAGGGGTTAATAGATGTTCTCGCGGAGACCTGTGGGCCAATTCTCGTTCTTGTCCCGCGAGAGCGAATCCCGCGTTCAGC
>LYUA01004733.1:48746-61007 GCA_002093875.1 Calopteryx splendens | reverse complement strand
TGGCGGAGAGGGGGGATACGGAGAAGAGAGGAGAGGGGGAGACGGAGGAGGTAGGAGACGGAGGGAGGAGACGGAGGAAGGAAGAGACGGAGGAGGGAGGAGACGGAGGAAGGAAGAGACGGAGGAGGGAGGAGACGGAGGAGGGAGGAGGTTGAATGGTAATGAATGCCATTCCTTAGGCCTTCAATTCGATCGAATCCCCTATCGGTCGGCAATCGATTTTATTGTTTTCCTCCAGCAACGACTCATTGTCTTGACCATAAATGGTGATTAATTCGATATTGCCGACACATTTCAAGATTTTATTTATGAAGAACTAGGAAGAAAACGGTTTTATTTATAGATTTGATAACCACGCTGATGAAAACATTTTATAAAGCTGGTTTTTTCTTTCAAAGAAGACATTTGTTTTAATCAGGGGATGTGAAGACTTCGGTAAAAATTTTTTTTTCTAGGATTAAGACATAAGGCAACCAGCATACTTTTTTAAAAAACAACTAGGTATTAATAATACTATTGTCCAATCAGAAGCAAATACGCAGTGGTCTTATAACTTTTAATCCATACTGTGATTTTTAAAGAAAAAAGAGGCAAACTTAGGCCAGAATAGACCGTAAACTAAGCCAATCTGATGATCCACATATTTTCCGCCGTTCTTAATGCCGCTGAAGTCGCTTTTTATTTTCATTCATTGATCTTGCTAACTTATGCCCTACTTATCTTACTTGCTGATTTTTTATTTTATCTTATCATTGGTGGTAAAAGGACGAATTTATTTCTTCTGGCAATAGTCGATGACAGAAAAGCATGTCCAATATTGAAAATACGATGTTTCTGAAAGAACGAAATAATTGAGCTGATTGGTAATTTCATTCATTGGAATCATGATGCATGCCTTCTCAATTTGTGGTTTCATTTTTTACCTTCTTTTATTCACCCCTCCACGTTTTTACAAATTTTCTTTTAGTGGGTCACCAAAGTTGACCGGTCGGACCCATATTGCCACTGGTCTCCCCGGGACTCATTTTATTTTGGATTTCTTTCTATCATGATGCATGAAGGTGGAGCGGATAGAAGCAGAAAGCAAACAACCAGGAGGGAGAAAGAATGCGAGGGAGTGCAAAGGTCCCTTCCTCCCTCCTGTGGACGTGTGTGGGACAGCGGTTCCAAAGAAAGACCCCCTTCGGGAATGGGAAGGAAGCACACGAGAATAAGAAACAGGGAAGGAGTGGAAGGGAAGGGATCCCGTGGCGCACTCGTCCAATCGAGAAGGAATCCTCGTAAGTCTTTTCGTAAACATGTAGGGCGGGTATCTACGTATTTGTGTCATAAATTGCGATCGGTCTATGGAAGAAAGGAAAGAGAGAAAAATCTTCTTCCGGTCCTAGCCGTGTCTTTATACGTGTATCATATTCAATAAAATATGAATGTGTCACAAATACTGTCACAGTAATAAATGTGAGATAATTCATTTAAATATATTTTGAAATTAAACACTGAGTAATAAATGATTAAAAAACGTTAAAGGTGATAGTACAGAACAATACCTTTGGAAGATCTATCTTTTAAAAGTAGATTGCAAATATTTAAAACATCTCCAGTTAAAAAAGAGTATTAGCTGCATAATTGTCTCTTGGAAAATGAATAAGTGGTCTCTTGGTTTATGAACATAATGGTAAATTAGCCACATTTGTCTTGGGTAATTTCCTATTAGAACCGCTTTTTAAATGGTGTTCCATTAAATTAAATTTGCATCATGAACATCCTTAAGGCCAGGCCAGAATGTCAACGCTCAGTTATATTTTTCGAATTCCGGTCTCTTGAAAATTATGGAAGCCAGTGGACCGCTTAGATATCGTGAAAGACAGCATTTATAAACTAGCATTCAAGAACTGATAGCTAGTTTATAATTCGATATTTCACTTCTTCCGTATTTATTAGTATTTAGTAATAAACCTATAAATAAATAAGAGACTCTTCATAGTACTCTTAGAAACTCTTCTATTATTTTCTAAGTGAACAAAATATCATTAAACTCAAACCCCATACATTAGCGTTCTGACGGTTTAGCCTCATTTATTGCTATAAGTAGTTATTTTCTGTGGACTTTCATGCCATAAGCTGAAAAAATGAATAATTCATTACATGGGAAAAATATGATGAAATTTGAACTTAAAACCTTTGGTTAGAAAACACTATTCCTCACCTAGGAAACCAGATTGGTCCTTTGGAACTATGGAACTTGGAATATGCATCTATCGACATCCTATCGATTTTTTTTCAGAAGGCCTCATTTGGCGAAAGCATCGTCTTTTCTGCCGAGGATTGATATTTATTAACTTTCTACTTGCTATATTGGGTCACGTTATACGATTTATAACATTTGAAATGAGTCAATTTAAAAAATATTTTGTCTGTGAGTGTAACATAAATTCCACTGATAATTTTTCAAGGATACTCTTACATCAAACACGTTCATAAACAAGTATGTTTGGCTTTTTCACATTTTGAGAATTTATCACAGATTTCGTGACAAGTAGTGAGTTCAAGTTTTTAGGGTGTTCCTATTAACGGAATATTTACGGTGATTTGGCTGATTTGAAGGTATAATTTCCGCCCTATAATATTCCCTATTTCCACCCTATACAGAAGCTTTGTAATATATATATATATAAATGCACTTCACATTCTCGGCTTTTTAACTAAGGTTGAATGGTCCATTTCAAAAGAAATATTTCAGATTTTAAATTTTAGTTACGAAAATATTTTATGTAAAAGGTAGCCTACGGGTCAATAACTAATGAAATCTTTGTTAAATATAATGCATTAATAAATCTAAAAGAGTTGTAGTATTTCCTGCTAAAAAAAATTAACATTAAGAAAAACGGTATTTGGTAAATTCTTTGTCTCATAGTGTGAGCAAACCATAACGTCTTCTTTTCCGAATGGTGCTCCTTATGGTATTTTCTCTTCTGTCAACTTCTTCATTTTTAACTTTATCCGTCCATTTGATCTTCAGCAAATATCTCCAACACCAGGTTTCACAGGCTTCTTTCCTTCTCTGCTCTGTTTTCCGATGGTCCATATTTCTGATCCATAGAGGATCCACGCTCCGCACGAATGCTTTGGCGCACTTCTTCTTCGTAACTCTTCTTCGGGCGTCCCAGTTTTCTCTCCATCACCAACGCTTTCTTGGCTTGAGCCATTCTGCGCTTGATGTCCCTCGAGGCTCTTCCATCCCATCTCATCTGTCATGGTGCTTCCGAGGTATGCGAATGAATGATTGCACTTATTTTATTTTCTCTCCTTGTAGTTGGACGTCTACCGTCATCTTCTCTCTTCCGCACACGAGTATTTTATGTTTCTTATCGTTGACATTCAGTTTTGTATTCTTAAAGCGTTTCGTCTATTGTGTCCAGCAATGGCTGTAGGTCTTCTAGATTCTCTGCTATAATGGTTATTCAATCTGAGAAGCGAATAATGTTAACTTGGTCACCATTCACCTTGCGTAGCATGGCTTCTCTCGTTTCTCTATTCTGCCAGAATCCTAATTAGTATTCGAACTGGTTTTCCTCAAATTTTCCTTTCATCCTTCAGCTGTTAGTATTTTCAGCGTGTTTGATAAAAGACTCAATGTTCACTGTTTCTCGCATTTCTCGGCACCCTCTTTCTTCGATATCGCAATCAATATCGCAATCTCTTGAAGTCCTTTAGGCAATCTTCCACTTTCGTGGCGGTGCTTAGTAATAGCACCCGTGGGCGTCATCTTTGGCTTTTCCTCCGAGCACCCTGACCTTCTTGGGTTCTTGTACCTTCCGAGTTCCTCAATAAAAGTCAAAATGCTATTGTAAGCGGCATTGGGTCTTAATTAAATACTGAAATAACTTAAAAGAGTTGGCATTTGAAAATAATACGAAATTAATTGTAAAACAATTTATTCTCGCCATTTGAAAAAAAATTTTAAAGAAATAAAACCGGGCACATTCTTCTGGAATGGACATTGAAATTTGACAAAAAGGAAATCGATGAAAATATGCGTGGTGCTATAGGGAAACGATGAAAAATAAATGGAAATCGAATGACAAAAGTATAAGTTATAATAAGAGTGGGTGGAAGACTGGTTACTGAGTGAACCAGGAAGAAGGAGAAATTAATAAAGCCCAATTTTACAATAATAATGTTTCCTTGGATACAACTACATTCCAACTATTTAATTATCAAGTGGAAGCTTCGATTAGATAAAACGAAACCGGATATATTCAACAAATAATTAATTGGATTATTGCAAGTGTTTTGATACACTGATTGCATGCAGAGGTTTTGCTAGGAAGCGTTGGGTGAAAAGTGATCAAGGAGAAAATTTTAAAACTTTACCCGTTAAAAAGGTATTCGCAGATGAAAAATTCAGGGAAAAATTAAGAGGGCGGGGGGGGAAGGAAAAGTTAGCAGTGGGAGAACTGAGTGGAGAGCAGTTACAATGCAAGCAAAAATTAATAAATAGTGGGGAGGATACGAAGCTAAGTAGTAGCATTAGAGTAGTTTTAAAAGCACTAAGAAAGAGAAGCGCTATATAATGAAATCGCTGAAATAAAATAAACACTGCAAAAAATAAGCAAATAAAATATGCAAGCGCACAGCGACGATTGCCGTTTTCAGCGTTTCCGTAAAAATAAAAAAAGTTAGCGTCTCCCCTTTTTCCAGAGAAACTCTGAGAGCGTATCGTTTTCCTAGTTGATCAGCAAAACTTAATTTTCTCTCGTTTGTTCGTGCGAGAGTATGAAACTATTCTTTTGAAAGAACGATTGTGACAGGAGGAAAGTTTGCCACCCCTATGTCCTCTTAAATGCTCCAAGCTTTTTCCCGTAAGGGGAGGAACGACACCCCTTCCTACTGCCCCCATAATCACCCTCCACCTCCCACCACCACTGCGGCCTCTCTAATAAAGGCTTCCATTATTTCCAGTTTACCCGAAACCGCGACATAAACCCAATTTCAAGAAACGAAAGAAAAACAAGGGCAGAGCGAAGGTAAAAAAAGATTTAAAACGAGCAAACCACAGCGCTTGCCGAGGAAAGCGACTTTTGTGACTCCAAACGGGAAATACACACTCAAAGGAAAAACACTGCTGCGCATCCAGTCGCCGAGGAATCAATTCACTGAGAGAAAAAAACGAAGACCCAACCGATGGTAGTCTCCGCTATGAGCGGAATGGCACGGTGGGCTTACTTTTTGGCTCCTGGACGACTCGTCGGCCAACCAGCAATTAGGGACCGCCAAGAGTGGATTAGTTATCAAAGCGGGGGAGGGGGCGAAAAGCACACAAAACGCGCAAAACCGCCCGTGGAGGAGTCCGTGGTGAAACCAGTTAATACTTAGAGCGGTGCCGACTCTATTGCTAATAATAGCTATTAACAAGCATCGTTTTCCACTCAGGGGACCGGGACAGTACGAACCAAGAATCTAGAGCCTCGGCTAGATTGTATCCTAAGTAGGCGCTCGCTGTTTTGAGAGCACTTCTTTGTGGCGTTTCTACTGGGAGTGTGAATAAATGAAAGATGGCGAGAGAGGGTCCATTTCAAGAAATATACAACCCATACTCTTCGGCTTGAAAACCACTTCTCTCACCTAAATCCTTTTTGAAATAAAAGATATCTCTTTATACTTAAATTCTCCTAACTTTCTAAACAATTATCATCCTATAAAAGAAGAAATGTTGGTAATAGTAAATAAACAATGACTAAAACATCAACATAAAAGGAAAAATTAGAGAAGATAAAAAGGTTTATCTAGTGGGCAGAAATTTTGAAGGCCATTGAGCATTGTAATAGATTTATCAAGAAATTGACAGAGAAACGAAAGAATTATTTATAAATATGAGGCACTTGATGACGAAAACTCGCAAAGTACATAAGAAAAAGGTTAGTGAAAACTTTGATAAGGATACTAGCTTTGTCTGGTTCCAAAATCTGGTCTTTAAGCGAAAAAAAAGGGATAGGACGGGAGGGTTTGATATATGGTCGTGGAAAAGAATGGAAAACGTCATCGGATCAGAAAGGAAAACAAACGAAGAAGGGTAAGGTAAGATAAAGGAGGAGAGATGATTGGGAAAAATGGAAAGAGCGGGTTAGGGATTTCGAGGGAGGAAAAGAATCTGTATTTCGAACGGCTTTTGGAGAGAAAGAATGCATATAACACTGAAAATTAGTTTACCGTAATGCGAGGGGTTGTAACGTTTAATTTACTACTAAGCATGGGTTAGTTCTATTATATTCCCATGAGAAACAAATACATTGTGCCATAGCATTCTAAGGTCATCAAAACCTTCCTACGATAGGTAGATTACTAGAAAATAATAATTGCAGGTATTAACTTTTGTCTTATCTTTCTATTTCCTCCTTCCTGTCCTTTTTTAACATTCTCCCATTATTTCATTCTTCAGCATTCGCAATCACCGATTCCTCACGCGTACCTTCATGATCAATGCCGTCTCCGACCAAAACATTAAACCCAACTACACCGTCCCCCTCGCTCGCCGCTCAGCCCCCGACTCCTCCCACAGAACACGAAGCCGGGAATCGCAATGGGAAACCTTTCCGCATGCCCGACGGAGAAGGGAAAAGTGCTCTCGCTTCGCATGAGCGCGAATGGGTTGGCGGTGTTGGTCCAGGCTAACCAATCACTCGCTCCCTCTTTCACTGGCCGTGCGACCCGCGTTGAGCGACTGTTCCGATTCACGTTGTGGCTTGCGTGGAGGCGATTCGGCGACGTCGCCAGGGTCGAGATTAAAAACCGACCTCCACTCAAAGCCTGTGTTTCGTGTGTGCGGTGACTCTATTAAAGTAAAATAAATTGCTCCCGTGCGAAACCTTAAACAAATAAGGTTCATAAGGCATCATATGGGAAGATAGTGTAAGTGAGCTATGCGTGGGTTATCGATATCCTGCCGCCGATGTAGTAGTAGCATTGGTCATTTACGAAACGTTTTGGGTTTCAGGTCGTTTCAGTAAATTTTCTATCCCTGGGTCAATCTATAACAAATCAATTTGTTATCATAAGAATCTCTGATAAGCTGTTACTTTAAACGTGTACTTAGAGCATTATATATTTAAACGTATATTCCTACTTGGATGGTTAAAATACTTCCATTCCATAAAATTTACTCAACACTACCGCCACTAGGTGTCAACATAAGTTTTTATCCTGCAGAACTATACAACTACATATTATAATTATGGAAATAATATATCGTCCACCCTTTTCGGCTCATTAGTAATCTCAATCATTAGTCTTGTCAGCCGTTACGTGGAACTATCAAGGAGATCTCATTATTTCCTGCATCCTATCATACGTACCACAGCCCAATCGTACCAAAGACCGTTCCATTTAAAGCGTAAATAAGATATATCGTTGATGTTCACTCATTGCCCATTGACGTCAAATCGATCGATCTAGTTCAAAACATTGCTTTCGAATGTGTCAATGGAATTTACCTTAAGTGGTGGGCTAATGATATGGTACTGATGAACCATTTGAAGTGAATTATTTATTCAAAATGTACAATCGGTTGGAAACTGATGAAGGAAAAATATTTTCTGCGTACTTAAATTTTACAAGAATATCCTTTTAACGTTTTCATGTTCATGTAATGCTAAGAATTATTTAGCAAGCATATCGATCATTGGCTCATCGATGAAGCAAATAAAACTGCTTCTGGCTGTTAAATAAAGACATTCAGGTGCTTTAGAGCGGTGACCTTCAAAGTGAAGTGTATATCGATCCAGTAACATGTGGAAAGGAAGTAACAGGGGAAGTTTATTCATATTTATCTTCTTTTCTACAACAAAGGGCACGCAAGTTAAATTATTCACGCTCCACAAATCACATGCAATCCAGAACTATGATCCCAATACTGGATAAAATGTATTCCTTAGCGTCTCACGACCATTCATTAATTCGGTTGGGGACGGCGTAATTTTTTGATACACGCACTATAGCACGAACAGAAAATGGTTTGGACAGAACTGCGCCATAGACCATTGATCGCAAATATTAGAGGCCGTCAGTGATCAGTACTTAGGTCTTACCAATATCAGTGTAAGATTTGAGAAAACCCACATTCCTTCCAAACAAATTCAGCGAAGGAAGAATGGGTTTTATGAAGGGTCATCTGGAGGAAAAGGAAACGGATGTGCGACGTCCTCTCGGGGTGGCGCTGTTTTTAGGATGGGAGAAGGAATTTATTGCTCAGGGGTGTACGCATACCTCTGAAGGGAAAGAGAAATAACACAAGATTAAGCAGGGCCTCATTTAACGAAAAAGGAAAATGGCACAGACCATTAAAACGGAGGAGTCGTGAAAACAAAAAGCAGCAGGTTGCATGTAGTCCCTCTTTGCACCGTCCCTCTCCCTTCTCTTCTTCCTTTACTCCTCAATCCCAAGTCCTCTTGTACATTTCTTGCATTCCTTTTTAAAAAGGACTAATGAACATAATTCACCAAGTAATTCAGAGATAAAATATATGAGTAATCATAAAATATTAAATCCAGGAATGTGGAGGAGAGAATATACTGGCAGATGCTGCCTTTAGGGGAGAGAAATTATAAAAAGTGGATTTTTCACCTTAGAAGCAGAATGACATGGGGTAGAAGACGTTTGACGGGTATCAAGCGGAAAATAGCGCAAGCCATGAAGCCATTCGCCACGAAGCTATTCTCCACTACTATTCTAAGTGAAGGTTAGCTTGGAAACAAGGAAGCAATCCACGAAAATATCCACGTGGAGCATGGCCGTCTCGGGTCTGATGCATGGGCCAATAGGAAAGTAAACTATACTGATGCTGGAAATGAATAAGAATGACCAAATGAACAGTTGAGATAAGAATTACGAAGAGAATAATACGATGAGTAGAAATTGCATTATAACTCAAGCACGGTAAGGAAGAAAAGAACCGATATAGTGGGCACACCTGAGGTGCAATGAATTTTCTAAAAAAAACGTCAGGGAAAAGAAAATAGAAGGGAAGCACAAAGATGAATACCACGAGACGGGAAGGTAGGCTAAGTAAGAAGAATTTTATACAGAAGACATATTAGAAAGTACGTAAGTTAGCGCAAGAATAAAACGAGTCAGGGGGGCTGCAGTCTATGTTGACTTTGAGAAATTCTGTAATAAATAAGTTATATGCACAATTGGCTACCATTGGGGAAGTGGAAGTGAGAATCAAGAGTTAACATTGGATATTTTTTCTTTTACAATTCATATTTTCCGCGAACACCTCGCCTACTTTAGATCGAAGGAAGTAACGCATTTCTGGGAGGGGACTTGGCAACCTTCTTTTATTTCTCAGCTTCTCACTCCGGAAAATGCAGACTTCCTTCGAAATGTAATGTAGCGGCCGGTTCCTCCCTGGATTCAATGAATACTGCAATCCTGCGAAGAGTGAGATCGTCGAATGCCAATGAGAACAGTCAGTGCATTTGGCAGATGGTAAAGACAATTACGGCGAGGGAAATCCACTAATTCAGCACAAAGGATTTTTTCGAGCTCCACTACTACTCGCGATATCTCAAGAAGTGAGGGTTGCTAAAATTGTATACAGCCTGAGCACATTTAGATCTAGTTCTCACTGTCAGCATTCCGAATATCTACCCATCAAGGTTATCATGCTATTGAGACAAATAGACAGATATAATAATTTTTCCGCAAGGGCTTTACATTCCAGATTCACTGTGGCATGAAATTTTACACAAATACTAACAACTTTAACATGTTGATTGAGGAAATCATATATTATAGAGTTTTACGGATTCGCCGTAGATTCCGCATGAAATAGGAGACCAAATCATCTTTTAATGCGCATATTTATTCTCGTTGAACCTACTGAGCTCCTGAGCCAAATCTACAATATGTTTTCCTTAGCTAAATAAATGTACACTATTTTATTACGCTATATAGGTATTAAATATTTTGAAGTAATTTCCTTAAAAGATAAATTTTCTAGTAATCTTTTCCAATTACAATTAACAGAATGGCCAGAGATTAGATGATTGAACTTTCATCACCAATGAGAATTGAAAAGGTGAATTAGTTAGTTTTCAATTTTAATTAGATACTTTACTCATTGTTATAGTATCATTTCTGTTTCTAATTGAACGTAATATAACAAAGCATTGGCTTATTCATACGCTTTTCTTTCTACTAAAATTCAATAATTCTGTTATTAATAAATTCCCCTAGGCATCATACCCGGATAAATAATTTGATGAGCAATCATAAAACAGTCTGTAAATAACGATGCGAGGAATAAGGGTGACGTTTCAAACGCCGGGGGTGATGATTGGATGAAGAATATGACCATATGGTAATAGCTGTCATTTACCGTCGTTGTATCCTGGTGTTTATGTGGCTTACCAACTCTTGTGTGTACTGCGTGTTGTCTATATAGTTTTGTTACAGGATATGCTGCACTAACACCAACTTACGGTGAAACACCACTGTACTGCTCTCTGGTGTGAATCTCCCACGCGAGATGGTACCACAATCGCTACTACTACAGCGACCCCATGCCGCTGACACTCTAACTACGACGAGTCCAAATCTCACATCCCCCACCAAGTACATTGCCTAGAAATTGCATTATTTATTATTTTTCCTTCCCCTGGTTGAGAAAACAAAAATCCTAAGAGAATATGCGCCTGAAAATACCTTTTATTTAACAATAAATTAATAAGCTGACGCCCCTCACCTACGTGGTGAATAAACGTAGGAATATCGGGCAGTTAGCCGTGTGACGCAAGCACTTCCTAAGTCAACGTCGTGGGCTGGAGGGGAGGTTAGCTGTTCAGCACTGCAACCATCTCCCGCCACCCCGAGGAAATAATAGATGCATTGATGTTTGTGGTTTCAAAGCCTAGAGAACCCAGGAAAAAAAACCTAAACAGGAAAATATTAGAGTGAAATTATTGTGAAAGTTAGAAATCATAACAAATATCTTTCAAGAGAAGATTCAAAGAACATTGAGCCCATATTAGATCAAATCGTCAGAAATGATTCAGAAAAGCCAAACACTCCCTCCCAATATATTCCGTCAACTTACACCGACCACAACAACCTTCACCTACACCCTTATGAATGTATATTAATCCATAAGTATGTCATAGTTTACTTTTGCAGACATGGGGTACATGGTCTCCCTCCTCCTATTCAATTATCCTCACACACTTAACCTAATCACCGTTTCTTCCTTCATTTCACTTCCACGGATTCCTTCTAACTTCCTGTCTGATAATTCGTGCTGTAATATCACAAACTTATATGCTGAAGATAACCTTCGAAACGGCGTTTCCTTATTCCTCTCCTATAGCTCTGTCCACTATAATTCTTTCAATTTTTAGAACTTTCCTTAGTAACCTTTCGTCCCTCGACCCCTCTTCAATAATCATCCCGCGTCACCCCCTTACACCCACCAATGACCACCCGTCGTCAACTTCAGCCACTTCAACGGAGACGGCGCGCGGCGTCCGGACAAGAGCAAAGAAATGAACACATCCAGCCGCTCCTGCCCAGCAGGCGGATTTGCAAGGCATCGATCGGAGACCCCAAGCGCCATTAGTTGCAATAACTCTTTTAAAACTTAAATTCCTCCTTTTTCATTTCTTAAAATTTAATCATTATTATTTTTCCTTCATTTGACTCAATCGTTTTTCCCCACTTCTCCTTAAACTACCATTAAAAGCCTTTAAATATCTATTAGAGATAGTTACGTAAATGAGATATCTTCTATTACAATAGAATTCATTTTGCATAACTGAATAATTCCATCTTATACCAATTAGTTAAAACCTTTGAAAATAACCTAAATAATTTTCTGAGGATGGCACAAAAAATGAAGAATCCCAAAAAAGTTATCACGAATAATGTCTGTGGAAATCTTAAAAATAAATAAATGAAAGTATTTCCTTGTAGCACATTGAATAAACGATATTTGTTTTTATAAAGCGATTATATCACACCTCAATTCCTCTCAAAACTAGTCAAGTAAAATCTGCCCCAGGAATATTTTGAAAGTCAACGGAGGCGATCACCAAGGGCGAAGAATGATCAGCAAGTGACCCAAAGCCAGACGGGAAAAAATCGAAAGGGGCAGCTTGCAAGTCCGCCGACCGGGAAAATAAACAAGAGACGCTCAACCGGCACAGTATCAACAACCCCTGACGCAGCCATTACATCCCCCCTCCACTTGATTTCCCACCAAATCCCCCT
>LYUA01004727.1:5042-21076 GCA_002093875.1 Calopteryx splendens | reverse complement strand
TCCCGGTTCAGGCGAATGATTTTTTCACTGTGGATTTTTCGCATATGTAAAAGCAAAGCCAAGACTTTTACAAAGGTTCAGGACAGTCGAGTTTACTCATGTCGTTGAGGGAATTATTAATAAACCCCACTACATCAGCAGATCAGACCACCCGAACAAAATAAGAGAAATAGGCTGCACCCCCGATAGATATAAAAACTCCTCCTTCCCTCACACAATTCGGGATCACAGCAAGAGAAGAATTAGGAACCATAATAATCTTCCCGGAAGCATATAGGGATGGCAGGATAGGTAGGGTTTGCATTTTAAAGGTGGTGTATTTGGTTGCATGTCATTCTTAATCTGTATCATTTGCATGTTGCCTTCTAAAGTATGAAACAATAATGTGTAGTATTTGTTTTGCATGTGTTCCTCTTTGTAGTATAAAAGGTTTTTGTGCGTTACCTTTCATGTGGCGCTTAAGGTACCTATTGTGAATTGCTATTGCAAGTTTCCCTTTATGCGGTTCATGACCCGCCTTTGAGTAGCGCTTTTCCTTCAGTGCATGCTTGGTGTGAGCTGACCCCCTGCCACACACCCTAGCGGTGTCTTGCTGGGTATTAAATAGATATAGATAGATACAAATTTTGATGATGATAATGCATACTATTCGCTAATAATAATGCATGTGATGCAACGCATGCGATAATGCATACTTTTTATTCACTGAGTACAAAATGGAACGTATGGTCTCCGGATGGTGCGTCATTATTTAATGGACAGGGATCGTCTTATGGAGAAACTTCTTAATAAACTTTTTCGCATTATTCTAAATCATTCATTCCCATTTCCTTTAATCCTATAGATATATTTTTCGGAGATATTATTTATTCCACCAGCAGGATTTACTTTCATTCCTCCGAGCGATTTTTTAAGCCTATATTAATTATTCATGGAAAAAATTACACACATTTAATTTGCATCACTTTGATTTAGGTAAAGAAGGGGAATTGAATTTATTACATATCTAAACTTACAAGCTTAATATATTTTCCTCTACCACTGCAATATATAATAAATACCATAGTAATTCCCTTTTTACTCCCAGACTATTTTTTAAATTTTATTATGATGCTCTTCTACTTCTCCAAGTGTGTGAAATATAACCATAACATTATTATACGAATTTTAAATAGCAGGTACTAATAATTTACGAAAATGGAAAAACGGTTACTGTTAAGGATCTATGATCTGATATTCGTCAAATTTATTCAAAAAAGTTTAAATTATTTACATCAGAAGATAGAAGATAAAAGTTAGCATGCAACAAAATATATAAGTTAATTTCCCATGTTTTACCACCACTATTTAATAGCGTATACGTAATTGAAAATGAATGGTGATACTACGCAGTGCCCACCATAAAAAAGACATCCCCCAAAATTGTATTTCTTACCTTGTAAAAATTGTATTTCTTATCTGGAACCAATTTCAAAGCTCTTCTATTATCGAGAAGAAAACGAGATGCTGCAGAATTAATTTTCTATTCCAGGAGAATCCCGAGGCCTATTTGCGAAGCTGGAACACAACTGCTGGTTTCAAACCGAGGCAATATGAGATAATTACTTTTGCAGTCCCCGATGCATGTTTACAGGTAGGTATTGAACGCCTTGCAATTAGGATCTGAAGGTAGAGTCTTTTCTCATTTTTTCATGTACTTACTGGTGTATGTGTATGTCCCCGAGACGTGAAAAATTTTGGCATTAAGGGTATCATAATTGCCACTGCTTTACACCCATACCTCGTACATGCTACGAAATATGTACCTAGGGTCCGCTTCTCAATACATTTAAATGAGAAACAAAATGAGTAGTCATTCTAGCGATTGACATTCGAGCACGTAAAATCAGTTTCAAGTGAAGCTCATGACAAGTAATAGGTGCTGAACTCTCTGTCCGTTGCATTCCGCATATTGAAGCGGCAGCCATATTTTTCATAGCCATATTCGTACTCCTATCCCTACTCCAAACCCTTCCCGGAACCAGCAGCCGACAATTCCCTCAAGGCGCAGAATGGGTTTCTTCTTCTTCTCCCCCTCACGCGGAAATAAAACTGCTAAGAAAAACCACTCGTTCCCCTCACTCATTCGGTCGCACTCCTCACTGGCCCCCTCTCCTCTCTCCCCCACCACCCAAACTCCCTTCACCACCCTCACCACCACGAATCGATTATGCGCTCGTTATTCACGCTTGCGTCACAAAAGACGATGACTCCTCCTACGTTTCCCGGACGACGACACCAGACCCATCCCCGTTCCCCTCCCCCACCATCGCAGAGCTTAGACGACGGCCTCCAACCCTCCGACCCAAACTCCATTCCCACAAGCCCCCTCCTCCCTTCCCCAACCTTCCTCATCTTCATCTGTTTTCTACTCCATCTCTCCACCCCTCCCTCCCCCGTCTCTCACTCTCCCGGGCCTTGTCTCCCCCTAGAGTCCTTATCTCTTATCTCCCCTCCCATCCCATCGCATCCTCCTCCCTATGTCCTCCTCGGTATCTTTATCTCGCTCGCCTCCTCGGGGTTTCAAGCGGAATGGGACCCACTGGTCTGCGCGTCGCTCGAATAAAGTCATTTGTCCATTCCTCTAATTCCTCCTCCTCCCCCGTCCCTCTCCCCCTTTTACCCACCCGTCCCTCCCCTCCTCGCCGACTCTCTCTTCTGTAATCTAATTGTATTCTATCATCCATTTATGCACTTGCTCTCGCGCGTCCAGCATCCTCATCCTCTCCCCTGAGTAATTACGAGGAAAACTCGTGCTTTTAAATAGTGCTCGGAAACGCGGCCGCTACTGCTTCTAGAAGGGATAGAGAAAATAAGATTTGGAGGCAATGAAATGAAGTGCCACCAATGAAAGTTGAAAATATAATGGATAGGCAGGGTAGCAAAATAAGTACATAGTGCATGTTGGTGATGAGAGAACACTATGAGTGACCTCTTGCAAGAGGGTGTTGATTATTAGGCAGATACTGAAGTACAATAGTGTACTAAATAGCATTGTTTCAGTAAATATAGGGGAGATAAAATTAAAGAGAAAGGCCAAGGATGAATTACAAGAAACGGAGGGAAGATATTAGACCAAAAAGCTACGAGGGAGATGAAGAGATTGACATGAAGATGCAGACTGGAGACCTGCCACAAACCAATTATTGGATTGAAAACTCCTAACTATGATGAAACTATGATGAAACACATTTTTTGTGAAATATTTTATTTCCACGCTTTGAACAACGAATTTTCAATTAGGCTACACTGTGCAGAACTTTTCAAAAGTTCAAATCATAGGTTTTTATTCAATTTGATTATGCTTATGTAGGAATGTATGTCTACTTCAGTGGTCATAAGTATATTACATATATTAGTCCTATATATGCATACCAGAAAAGCGTGACTGATTGGCATATACTGGTAACCAATTCCACACAAATAAAATACCAAAAATATGAAAATTTTCTAAGTCACACTTAACAGAAGCAGAAATTTTTTAAATCCGGGGAAAAGGTTCGGATCCGTATGCCATTTTCATATTTTCAGGCTCAACTTTGAAAACTCGTGTGCTTACCGTGTTACTTACTGTGGATTGAGTAAAGAATTTATTTGAGTTCACATAAATCCCTTATCTTGCAATCGGTTTCATCACATGTGTCGTGAGGTTCATAGAAACCATAGGAAATTAGGGATATCGTTGCTCGTAGCATTTAAATTCACAATGTGAATCAGTGCAGAATTACGTCATGCCTATTCCTAGTCTAAAATATGTACTATCAAAAATTTTATTTTCTCGTTTCTGTAATTTTTTTTCATGTCGTAATAAATTTTCATAAGATTTATTTGAAATTCCATATTTAATTAAAATATAATTTTATGATTAATATAATAGAACGTACTAAGAATTAACTCAAAATTAGTCCAAATAAGTGTACATTTGTATTTGAGGTATTTTTATGAGTAGATAAATTCTTAACGATTAATATTAATTTTTTTAATGTAGTCTCGGAGAAATTATAGTTTAGAGAATAAACAATAGTGTAGTTATCTATCAATTAGATATCTATATCTTATAAGCAAGTGGATACCCTTAAGAGTGTTTTAATATATCTAATTTTGGTCTATGATGTAATTCATGCTTTTTGAGTAAATATGAATTCCCATTCCTCCATATGTAATCCTAACAAACAGAATCATTCATTTGAATTTGAAAATTGAAAAGACTTTCAATTCACTTGAAAAAACTTTGTTGTTGACCATGCCTTGCTTATCAATTCAAAATATTTATCATGGTTAACTACATGACATTGCAGTTATAATTGTATAACTATCACATATATATTACGGTCATAGGCGACTTTTAAAATTTTAAAAATCATTTATAGGAGTAGGCAAATTTTTGTGTCTCTATCTCACTATAAGGAATCTAGTAAAACATATCTCATGTCACGTGGCTGCGTGGCTTACTCAGGACGAGTTATGACTTTTCTTTTAAAAGAAACGGCACACATTACGAAAATCCATGATGCATCAACTGACATAACTGTGGACGAATGTAAAATGCATGGAACCCGTGAGCGTAATGCTTTTATATGGTTGCAATGGGTAATCTCTACTTTAGTATCACAGAAGATACGACCTTGCAATTGTAAACGTGCATCCTTCAGATAAAATATTTTGAAGATGAAAGAAATCATCCAATGGGATATCCGAGTGGGGGACCATTTGGAAGGGAACTTCGGGTAACTCAAATCAATTTTGGTTATGAACAGGGAACCTAATATCCTCAGGAGTGACTGGAAGATAGAAAAGGAAGGTGACGAATTCAGGAAAAAGTTACCATCTCCAACTTTGTGAGTTTAAATTCCAAGGCGAAAAAGGTCAAGGGAGCTTCTAAGAAGAAACCAACTACGCCGTGAATACAGGAAGCTCTGAGAAAACATATAAGATAGTTGTGAGCCACTTCGGAAAAAGGGAAAATAATTTCCTTAATATCAGAGGTACGAAATCTAATACGCTTTTAGAAAACGAAGCCCTGGAAAATAGAAGGATGGAACACATTTAAGAGCGCTATCAAGGGCGGGTAAGCGAGTAAATTAAATAATGGAACAAGTTTAACAGCAAGACTACGAGCCAGTGTAGAGTAAGAAGTGAATTTAATATAGTTGTGAAAAATCTAAATAATAAAACGACCAAAATAGACATTACTGGAAAAGGTACTATCAAGGCTCATGAAATAAAACCAAAGATATTATTTTGGAATGCCTAATATAAAAACGATATTATGCCGAAAGCCTGTGTTATGACTGCATTACCTAAGAAAATAAGCACATTAAAATGCATTAAGCACCAGGAAAAAATTTAGTACAGTGGCAATTGTATCTAATAAAAATAAATTGAATGATGGGTTGAAGAAAATAGGGAAAAGTTAAAGACGACATTTTTGAAAAACAAATTAGATTCAGAAAGAACAATGAAACGAGAAATTTTATACGTATCAGCTTATTGCTGGAAAAGCATCTGGAAAAACAAGTCGCTGGAAACTCTTTGAATTCATTAATTTGTCCGGAAAACAATCCACCACTTCCACCAAAACAAGGTGACATAATGCTATTGAGTGCGGAAGAAATATAAATCGAAAACAAATAGATAAAAGGAGGACAACGAATAAGCATCCAAGGATTAACCGTGAATGAAGCAAAAATTACGACGTTTCGGTATTTAGAATATATCGCAGTCACAGCCAATAGTCGTGATGAGCAGCTATGATTAGGCGCAAGTAATATTGTATATTAAGGATATAAAATGAAAATGAGCAGCCTCTGCCCCAATGGACCACCATCACCTTCAAACGGCCCGCCAACCTAAAAAAAATACTAAATCCGCCAACCGCTTGACACGCTCCTCCATCTCATCTCCTAGCCCTCGCTCCTCTCCGTCCAAATGCCTCCGATGTAAAACTTTTCTAATCCTCCGTTTCACCCTCCCCCCATTCCACACCCCCTCATATCCTTCCTACCTTCCTCCCATGGCAACTGCCTCACCACAAACGTGACATATCTCCCCTCCTGTAATCTCTGCCTTGCGTTTTACATATACAACGCCGTTGGCCATCTGGATGAACCATCATTGCTTTTCCTCCAAATCCGCTTCTCTCGCTTCTCTTCCTGTCCCCACACGCCTGGTATCGGACCTGACCATCGACTCATTCTTCTTTCCTTGTTTGGGGAATATAAACTGGCCATGAATGTTATAATAACATTTATAAGGTGTCTAATTTTATGAAATTCGTCCTCGGGAACTGGCTCATATGTTTCAAGACTTTTTAAAAAATGCAGTGCTCGTAAGATCACCTGGAACTGATCACGATCTGTGAATGCGGAAATGCATTTTACGTCAAAAAAGCTCCCTGTCCTCCAATTATCATTAATATGATTCTTTTCTATGGAGAACCCTAACGATAGGATAAGTGTTTAGAACTATCTGATCCTTTGCGTTTCTCAGCTTGGTTTGTTCACAGTCTGAAATTTTGACAAGATACCTCGTTAGAAACCAGTTCATAGCAAGTTTACATATGGATGCTAAGATGACATTTATTACTTACAGATTAACCTTTTGAGGCCACTATACATTGGGCCATCGCAGAATCCACGAGGATGAGCTTATGTGTTAACTCTGACTTAAGAAGACCTTTGGGATCATGGCTCTTACAAGCTAAAATTATATCATTTCCAGTTCCCGAACGTTGGAGGGATTATATATTTCTCACATTGGAACAAAATTATATTCACATGATCTTTTTTCATGGGAGAATGATCAGTGAAATTTCAGTAATATATGGGATTAACTGATAATTCAAAAAGATTAATAAAGAAGTATTTGAAAAAAAGCTGCGAAATTGGAATAAACAACTGTAAATGTTAGAAAAATACTAGGTTTCAAATGCATAAATAGACAATGGGAACATTTAATAATTGTATTAAAAAAGAAAATACAAAAAACTATGCTTGTGTCGAAAACCGGAACTATCCGCGACCGGTCGTCATCGTTAGTCTGGCTAAACACAGAGATTTCCCTGATCGATCGTCAACGTGTTAAATTTTCCTAGATGTGATGAGCTATTCACAAAGAAACATGGTTTTAATATATTCTAAAAAAAGCTTAAGAATATTTCTGTAACGAAGTAAAACATTAGCAGAGGATAAACGTGAAAATTCAAAATCTTCAGAAAGAAAATATATTGGTCATTCCCAAAATTAATACTTGCTGGACGACGCTTAGACCTTAATTGATGGCGTCGCTCTGAAATTAAAGCACTAAAGAAGAGCGGGAGGCCGAAAATGCAGGAAGAACCGAAATGGTGCCCGTGACTTTGACCTATGCATGACCTTTCTTGATATTGTGGTCATCTCTCATATTAGGGGTAGTAATCGGTAATATTAACGCTTATTCAAAGTAATAATTGTGCTCACTTGTAGTTTTCAGTCTGGGTATAATGAAGTACTATGAATTTGCTGTAGGTATGTATAATGATCATGTACGTTGTCACCTGGCTAAATGCCAAATTGTAGCATTTATATTAATAATAATAATAATATTTGTCCTTCTTGGTGTTGGTGCTCCCTCTGAAACGCACCTTTAATACGTTTCTCAGGGACTCAGGATTTGTTATGTATTTTTTGTCATCCCTTAAACACTCTCTCCCTCATCCCTTAACCCGTCCAACCGGTGCTTGCACCCCCTGCCACTGCCCTTTCTGGTGGATCGCGGGGTATTTTTGTAGAGGACTGTTCAAGCAGTCATCCACGCTGTAAGGGCTAATGAAATGTTTTAGACTGAGAGCTACTGAGGCGTCATCATCGAATAAAATATATTTCCGAATGTTCCCAGACATTAACTTTGTTTTCTTATTAGAGCTTTCACAAAAGATTAAACTATTCATAGCATTTAAAACCATATGGCCACCGAAAAATTCTATCCGATTTAGTGAAGAAGCATGTATCGCCAAATGGAATACCAGCTTCTCCCGCCCTTCCACTTCTTCATGATTTTCTTCCTCTTTTCTGTGCCATTCGCTTCCCTCATCTCTTTTCATCGCGCCATCACCCTCTCAATTTCCCGAAGGCCCGTCACACACGTCCTCTTGTCACATCAACAGGCCTCTATCCCCTGACTCCCCCGTCATTAAACATCTTACTGCATCTCTCACCCACTTTCTTGTATCCTACATTCTCCCTTTTTTTACGACGAAGCGCACCTACGACTGCCATCCACGGACGGATCCACCGCTCGCACTAACCGTTAAAAAAAAAGTAAGGTACTACAATGGGCTCCTCCCATTTCCTCATCTCTCTTTTTTTTGCGAACAACAACTCCTCCGATGACGGAAAAACAAACAGAAGTGAAACAATGTCCCATTCCGCGGTCGTAAATTTATATATCCATTCTTTTTCTGCCTCCCACACCCCTCGGTCGTTCGCTATTTTTCGCCGAAATTTTCTCCTGGATTCCGCTCCTGTCCCCCCCACCTACCTCGCTCCGCCTTCCCCGTCCCGCACAAACCCACTTCCAACCCCCCCGAGCCCCCTTAAAACCCCCATCCCTCTGCAACAAGGACGACGCCCTCTCGCCCACCCCTTCCTCTCACATCCTGCCATCTCCGCGGGCCTTCTACGAGGGTTATTCCGAACCTTCCCACGCAGCCCAAACATTCCACGAATTCATTTCTCGTTCTTGTATTCCCCGTTTCATCGCGATTTTCACCGCAACTTCTTTTAACCGTTTCCAATCCGTATAAAAACGAGTAGTTTTCAAAACCATTCCTTGCGGGAGAACTTCAAAGACCGGTAATGAATAAAAAAGAGTGGGGAGAGTGGGAAGGGACCCTCGTCTCCGAAACCGACGCCATGACAAAACACGGAGTCTCCTTTCTCAGAGGGAGGGAACTTTTAATGCAGTGGGAAACGCTAGTTGCTCATTGAATTACGTCACCGGCGGACTCAATGAAAACGAGGGAACAGAGGGTATTCGCAACTCACCGGATTGAGTGCAAATGTGATTTACGAATTTATAAAAATGCATTCCAATAAACCTCCAAGGAGAGACTTCGTTCTCACCGATATGTAAGACCTATAAAGCGAAATTGTGGCAGCAAAAAAAATTTATTATTCAAAGTAAAATACATGCAATACGATTCTGGGATGGCTTTTGAGAGTCGCATCATATTGCGGTTAAATGCTTCTCTCACGTTGCAGAGAGCGACTTAAGGAGCCTACGATCTAAGTCAAAATAATTGAAAACTCCGGCTTTAGGCGTTTCGAAGAGCATTTTTCTGAAAGCCTAGGGCGCGAAAGGAGTGAAAATAATCTTGAAATTTTATAGATAAAGTAAAAAATCGGAGTGGAATAGATTGATTCATTCAATGACCTGGCTATTATCAGTTTCAAAACCTGTGAGTGTATTTACGAAGTATTAATGCAGTAATAAATACATTCAAAATATTAATTAAGCATAAGGGTAATAAATTAAGGGTAAGTAATTAGGATTAATTAGTAATTCTATCATTTTATGAAAGAGAATGAGATATTTAGTTTTTGATCGTTAAATATCGTCACTAACAACAGATATGACGCCAAAAGTGAGAGCATAATTCATTTGTAACTTAAACAAGTTTACTCAATGTAGAAAGTTTAGGAATATTTAACCATAATTTTGGTATTACTGAAAAAAAGCATATCTTAAGATGGATACACGATACCATTTTTCTGATAAGTAAACCTCATGAACCAAAAAAGGCAAGTTGGGTGACACGTGGGATGGCACGACGCGCAAAGTAGAGCATAACAATCTGGTATGGCCAAATAGACCAATAAGTTTCTACCCGGCTCGCCTTAACGGCATTCCGATAGCACTACCATGTCGTCTATTCCATTTTTACCCCTGATGTGGTGCATGGGTCCCCTTAAGGGTTTTTACATTTGCACCCGTATTGGCTAATCAGATTTCCGCGGCAACAAGAAAAGCGCAATTTGAATGCATTCATTCATGTATTCCCCCAATTTCCTCGTTTTCAACATTTTCCACCCCTTCGACCCCTTCAGCGACCGTCCATCCATCCACCCAACCACCGCTCTCACCCCTTCTCCCCTTACCATTTCATTCCTACACCCTCCTCCCTCCAATCCTTCGAGAACCACCCCCAGCCCTCCACCCTTCTTGTACGTTTTGACTCCTCCAACAGGGCCACCCCCTGCCGCTCCTCTATACGCCCACCCTGCCCCCTTTCCCTCCTAAATCACCCCATCTTTCTCTCCCCTCATCTCTCCCTCTCATTTACTTCCTCCACTCCTCTTTCTGCCCGTCCTCCCACGCCACGGCCGACCCCTCCTCCCAACCACCACCCTCACTCT
Source organism: Calopteryx splendens (assembly GCA_002093875.1). Taxonomy (NCBI): domain Eukaryota; kingdom Metazoa; phylum Arthropoda; class Insecta; order Odonata; family Calopterygidae; genus Calopteryx; species Calopteryx splendens. Next base: position 10,643 of record LYUA01004727.1, on the reverse strand, counting down.
CCAACCTCCACTTATACCTGTCACTCCTCCGCTCTCCTCCCACGGAGTAAGGAATGCCCCAGGGAACCGCAAACAACCCGAATTGCACTCATAAATATCCCCGGCAAACTCTATTTCTCCCTCTCCCACTCCGACTCACTGCCCCCCCTTCCCCCACTCCCGCTTCCCTTTACATCTTATCTCGACTCTTATCTGCTCGTGCCCTCTCTCTCTCTCTTCCTCTCCTCTCTTCCTCTCCCTATGCCTATATCTACGCTACGGCTCATCTGCTTTATCTCTAATCCTATCCCTGTGCCTCCTCCGTGGCCCCAGTTGCGAGTTTCCTCTCGCTCATTCCACCGTTCAAAAATTATTCCTTTTCTCCCTTCTCTAGCCCACCACCACAAGCTACCAGCCTTCCTTTCACCCTCTCCCCGTTGTCTTTCAACCCCAATAGCCCACCTCCTGGTGTTCATCCAGGAGAGGGTTTTAGGGGGTGGATGGAAGGGGACACACTCCCCCCCCACCCGCCCCCCGGTTTCCCTTAGAAAGTTTTTGGTTGAAGCGCATGGTGGGTGAGATGAGAAAGCGAGCCATAATGAGGCTATAATAATAACTTCTATGGTAAAATGTAGCTAAATAAGTGGTGTCAGAAATTTTTAATAAAATAAAATCCAACTTGGAAGTGCATGTTCCACAACCACGTGGGTAAGTGGTTCCGAACCGCCTCCCACCTTCCTTGGAAAGATACTATGCGTGCTCCCCATTTTGCTCATACGCCATGTTCCAATCCCCAGCAGAGTTTCCTAAGACTCGGTGACGGAAAAGAGTGAAACTTGGAAGGTGGGCGTCCATTACAAGGTCCAACATCCATTTCTTTACATTGAGATCTGCTCAAATTCCTTCTGCTTCCACCACCACGGAGGCATGACATTAGGAAGAGGGTAGTAGTATTTTAGTAACTAGCAATAGTTTTCCAGAGTATTTCTGCGGAAAAAACCAATAATATGTCATTTTCTAGAAAGATATGCACTAAATGTACCACGCTACCAGCACGAACTTCAGGTCTATTGCCAAGAAAATAGAAGTTGAATAACTGCCTCCTCTAAGTGACCTATTTAATAGTCGTTTTGGAGTCAAACCTCATCTACATGTAGAAATTTGCAGCGGTCGTCCCAACGTGATAATTTTGATACTTATGATCTTTTCCTTTCCGCCAGACTGGCATACCTATTCACACATAAAACTCTTTTAAACTCCTCTGAGATCATCGAGAAAAGCCAGAGTTAGGCAATTCCGGAATGCACGAACATGAAAACCAGAAAGATACTAATTTTACTGTAGCATAAAACTATTATTTTCTTTATTAGAGGCACATTTCGGGAAAAAAATCACAACACATAAATCATTCTGTCCGACTGGGAATCGAAGCCGTATCCCTAGATTTTCGATAAACTAGTTCTCTGCTCAGGTGTCCTCTTAGACCGTTATTTTTTAAGACAACACCTGAGTAGATTTACTAGCTTAAGCACTCGGCCGGAAATTGAGGGATCCGAGTTCGAATCCCGGTAGGGCAAATGGTTTTTACAATGTGATTTTTTTCCATATGCATATGGAACAGCGGGTGACTCCGTTAAAGTTACTGTTAGTTTGTTTGCAACAGTTTGGTTAAAAAGTCCTCCTCAGTCTGAGATTAAATGGCATATATTTCATTATTTTTCTCTTATAAACGTGAAATAAAACCCATAAAATTCATTACACGTATTGATCAAAGGAAATTAAATTTACCAAAAACTCAAGTGTAATAAAGAAAAGACTAGGTTTTAGAAAAGAACCGACATGTATTTTTTTAATATTTCTAAATATCTCAACATCACCTCTAACTTAAAAAGATTACCTTCATTCATATTTCCACCCTATGCACTGCACACATTGTAACTAAGTCCGCGTAAAATTGTCAAATAAATCTCCAGACATCCCCAGGGGCAGCAGAACCCTCTGTCATGTTGAAATTCTTCCCTTATATACCATATGTATTAGTAGTTAATAGGGAAGTCGACCGATAGCTGTGGTTGTTTGTTTTTAATATGGTCTCCCTTTCTTTGTCTGATGTATTTTAGTCTCAATGTTTTTCGTCCTATCACCCATTATTTTCTGGTCTTCTTCTTTCTCTGCAAAAATAATCTTTTTTCTTTAAGAAAATCTCAGTTACATTATCCTTACAAAGTGTATTCGTTTGCCGACTTTTATTTTTTTTTAATATTTTTTTTTCAATCTACGTTTTTAATATGAAGGGTGATAGTGAATCATCAAGTCCTCTATCATTGCAGTTTATTCCAATACGCTATAAAATTATATTTCAATCCTCGTTTTCAAAAGCTTCCACCAGATTTACGAATGTGACGAAGTCTCTTTGTCTTTCTGTTTTCCCTTATATATGATAAGTTAAGAACAAAAAAAGGTCCTACTGGTTTTCTAATTATTCTTAAGTGTGATATTTACGATTCATTTTCCTTTGAATCCAGGTTTTTTACGTCAGTGAATCCAAATTGGCCCTCATTAATTATTTAACCACTTTTCATGTCATTCATGTTATCATTTTTGATTCATTTTTAACACCATTCTTTATATGAAACAAGAATAAAAAATTTTGCATGGGGAAGAAAAATTTTAGCAGCTATTAGATAACTGCATCCTCATTGAAAGTATTTTATAATGAGCTTTCAATATAAAATAGTAAAATATTCCAAATTCACACGATCTCATTTACGAGTGTAAGATACCACGCTTCCATTTTCAAATTAAAATCGATACTTTAATATTCCCGGAATGTCTGAGAAAATGTAACTGAACTTTTTAAAATATAAAGTTTGAAATTTATATTTTATTTAAAATCATCACTAATATTGAAATTAAATAACGACTTGGTACACATAAGGTAATTGCGAGGAATCGCGAAATTGTTAAACGGAGATTTTTGGAGACCCTTAGTTGATATTTTTGCAATTTTTATTGAAAATTTTCAATTTTCAGATGTGACCGACTGCAAAAAATAGCAAAGGCTCCAAGGGTTAATATTTTCCAACCTTATGAGGATAACATGCGATATACCCCGAACGAACGAACAATATTTTTATATGAATTTTTTAAGCGACAAATTTCGAATTCATTTGAATTGAAACCCATGTCGTATGCAACGATTTTTACGTTATAGTTACATATGATAGGCTAACATAATCCCTGTTTGGTTGAACTCGGTATCTTTGGTTGTATGTTCCATTTCCAAAACATATCACTGAGAAAATGATGGGAAAAAATTGTTTTTTTATTGATACCGGGACACTAGAGTTAATGTAGTTGTCAAGATGTTTTTGCATTCGGTCAATAATATTTTGGAAACCACACCTATATAGCTCATCATCTCACTCAGCTCACCTCATCTAATTAGTCCATACTCGAATCAGTGAACCATTAATTTCATATAAATATTTCTTTGAGAGCAGGATCTGCTTTGGAACAGATAGTGCCCAGCATTTAAGCGTCTTTATTATTCCTTCAAAAAGGTTTTTCAACGTTTCATCAAAACGTGGAGAAACATAAAATATTATACACACATGAGTATCCGCGTGCGCATATTTATTCATTGTTTCGTACCCCATTGGTTATTATTATATTATGATCAGAAACGTTGTGTGTTTCTTCGGAATACTTTAAAAAAACGTAATCAATCCTTTATTATCTCCTAAAATATTAGTTACTACCACCTGTGGGTTATCAAAGTAATGGGCTCAGTGTTCTATAGTATATCTGAGGACGAATTATTTTAATTTTGATGCTCACATGGGCCAAAAAAAATTAGTACTGCAATAAATGTGAAAAATCCGGAAGAAATGAGTTCAGCAAACACTATACCATAGAAAAAGGTTAGAATAATGACACTGCCAGTTCAGGAATTTGAGAATCCAGATGATAACGTGGGAAAAGGAAGTTTGATTAAGCGTGAAGTTCCTAGAATAGGGGGAATGGGGTGGTGGGGTTGGATATCCGTGACGTCATGATCTGTGAGGTACGACTCAACTGATTAAGCACTGGTGCTCTCCCTCCGTAATAATTGGCCCTGGCAGTGACGTTTCACAGTACAGGCACTGCAAGTAGCTCGCTATCGACACAAGTGAAAACATTCTTTTATTCCCCATAACTCTCCATGGATTTTTATTCCTAATAATGTTCTGATTTTGGCACAATTTTTTTCTGCGTGGATGCCATGATGGCCGCCGTCGCCGTGAATTTTAACAATGATGGCAAGAATTTCAGAATTATTAAGAGGGAACATATAAGAGCAATATGTTGAAATTTTATGAGTTAAATAATTAAGCGTGACTAAGTTAAACATTACAATTGTCAAAACATCGTTATGCAATAGATTTATCATACCAAAGCAAACAGATGAATTTATAACCTTGGATATTTGCAGGAAAACCATGACCATAACCCCTAAGGATCCTGCTATTTATATTAAAATATTAGGCTTGAGAGCACAGCAGGAAAGTAAATTCTTGTTTTAAGAGACCTCCTAAATAATCAGGGCATATTATTATGTAAACTATGAATGAAACTAAATTCACCGCTTAGGTTGAATTACAATGCAATAGTATGTAACATGAAATATACTGGTGGTTGACATGAGTGAGGTTTCTTCTTTAGAACATTTTCTTGTGTCAATTTTAAAATATTTTTTTAGTCATTTTTCTATCCTATCTCTCATTTTTCAAACACATCTGATTTAAATTTCAAAATGTGGTAAGGGTTTTCATTAGAACCCCTCTCCACATGCATCCACTTGGTTCCTGAGAACCCTTCAAGATCAGCCTGCCGCACTTGCCTAAGGGACTTTAATTAAGAGCGCAGGGAGGAACTCGAGAATGCAGTTCAACGCACAAGGAAATGGACCTTCATACAGTCACGTATAAAAACTCTGAATAAGCTCATAAGAAGCTCGTTAGTGAATGCACTGCTAAAAATCTTGTGAAACTAAATGGATGTCTACACACAATTAATTAACTCTATGCATTTATTGCTAAAAATGAATACCTTAGTTAACATTGGATTTTTGGCTCCAAAGTTTGAATCACTTGATATAAAACTGAAGAACAACGAGTCTAATTATCATACCGTTTTCTCACTGTGCCAATTGGTTCATAAATAAATAGTTATTAACTGTCAAATCATAAAGTGTCGCACAACCCGTGTATACTGTTACTTTAGACTAAAAAATTGGGATGGGGAGTCCTAATATGATTAAAAATCAAAGGCATATATGCACCTTCTTTGAAATGGTTAGCTGAGAACACTTAACGAACGTATTGCAGAAGATAGGAGTTAGAATGGAGGGATAGGCGTATCATTCGAAACATGTACATGTGTCAGACTGCACAGGTGAGAATAGAGGATGGAGAAACAGGGTGGGAGGTAGTAGGTCGGGGGGTAGGACAAGGTTGTCCGATATCCCCAGTATTTTTCAACGTATACGTGAAGGCAATGGTAAAGGACGCGTGGGGAGAACTAGTGTTAGGAGTAAAAGTAGGTGGAGAACTTATCAAATCAGTCAGGTTTGCGGACGAT
>LYUA01004721.1:49807-66588 GCA_002093875.1 Calopteryx splendens | reverse complement strand
GGAGGCCAAAGCCCACACCGGGCTGTAGAGCCAAGGAAGAAGAAGAAGATTGTTTGGACCATTGCTTTGCTAATCTCTTTGGCACCCAAGCCCAAAACCACTTTAAGTATGAGAAAAATTTTCATGAACTATGTGACTTGTCCATCTGGATTCTCAAACTCTATTGTCAAGGAATGAGAAATGACTTCTCTTTTGTCTTGACACTTTAAGGGAGAATAATAGTAAGAGGATTTTCATTACAGAAGATGACGACTTATTGGGGAAGATAATGCTGTGCTTTTATACAGAAACCAAACCCCAATACAATTTTGAGAAAATAGTCCAAGAAAAGCCCAAGTGGTTATTAGGGATTTGCAGATTGGGCCAAACAGCAAAACTAGTTGAGATCCCATCCCAGATTTAAAAATGTTGTTAAAATTTTCATTTTGAAAAAGATATTTTTTTTCCATTTCTTGAGCTGAACAACTTCATAAGACTGAAAACTTCAAAATCATGCACTACAAATCACATAAGTACTATGTGCTACTCACAAAGACAATTGTTCACAAACATTATACAATATTATATACATTTTTATTTGAATATACAATGTTAAAAATGAAATTATTTAAATTCAAGTATCTATTTAACATTATATAGACATTAAAAACCTTAAACTAACATTTACTTTTTTTATTTTGTACCTTTTTTGAACATTCCTAGAATATTATATATGCTGTGTGGGTACTGGCTTAAAATGCTCTTACATGAGATCATATCAAATGATCATAAGAGCAATGATGATTTTTTCGATTGTGGAAGAAAAATCTGTTGCAAGAAGTGTGTCTCCTTCTCCTCCTGAAATGTAGATCTACAGTATTGAACATATTACACTATAATATGTGCATCTTGTCCTGTAGTTGGGGCAAGGTACTGTTCCACGGTTCTGCCCTTGTGGTTTTTTAAGGAACCAGGAAATTTCTTGTCTGTTCATGCCCTTGAGTAATTGCAAATATCCTTATAAATTATGAAGAAATCATGTTGAAGACAGGATGGCTTAGGAAAGGCCCAAGGATGATGATTAAGAGATCTCCATGGATATTTGCATCACTTCCAGAGAGGAATACTTTTATGTCATCAGGAAAACCTCTTTTAATATAACCACAATGTAAACTATCATATTATGTCATCTGACTAAACATTTTTTCTCATTGCCTTTCTTTGTTTTTTAAGGCGTGTAATAAATTATGTTTTAGCAGTTTATGGACTCAAAATATTTATATTGATCTTATTATCATAAGACTATGAGCTGTTGTCACATAATTCAGTAGCAGACAAAACAGTAATGAGACCAGAAAACATAACAGTAACACATGGAGAAGATTAAATGAAATTAAGCAAACTTGCATAGCACATTTTTGGGTGGTCAGCCATTTTTTGGGCAACTGAGATGTGACTAAACATGGACGCTCTGAGGTGAAGAAAGGGGGAAGGTTAAGATAAGGGAGTGGGTTTCTGGTATTCCCCTCACTACACTTGAAGTCTGATATGAATGGGAAGAGAGAGAAGAGGTGAAGGAGGGAGTCTAAAGGTCAGGTTATGATAGTGAGGTGCAAATGAGGGGGGAAAGAAAGCAAAAGCCACCACTCCCAAGCTTTGTCAAATCCTGGCAGGGGTGGAGGAAGGGATAAGTTGTTAAAATGAAGATGGTAAGGGGTGATTGTAGAGTGGGATCAATGTAGAGTAAAGTCAGAACACAAACAATTGACCATGGTCTAAGCTTCAATGCAGGTGTCTTTCCACTTTACCAAGTGATCAATCACTCTTAATACACCTCCTCCCCATCAATGGTCACCTAGTTGAGCAAAATATGGCATACTGTTATTGGAGTTGCCTACTTAAATTCACATATTGACCTTTAGATTTTTTTCATCTGTAATAAACTCATAGCAAATAGTTTATACATTTTTATAATAGCAATCCAAAAAGAAAACACAATTCATGCTTCTACACATACATCATGAAACAGCCAACTATTTCACAATGTCTTCCCAATACATTCTGCCTTTTTCAAATGCTGTTTGTTTACTTCTCTCCTCTTCCTCTATGTAATACTATTTGTTCTTACCTCCCTTTCAACTCATTTTTTCCATTCTTTTTGTAGTTAGCATTACAAAAACCTCCAATCTATTTGAAGACTTTCATCTAGATTCTTTAAATTGTAAGTTTCTGAACCATGTTGTGGTATACCTACTTAAAGTGTCAACACCTTACTAATCCACAGCCATGGTATTTATCTGAATATTGGGTGAACTTCATATTCCGTCTCTCACCTGAATGCTAATAATCAGTTCCTTGAATTTGAATTGCCTCTATTTAAATTCAGAGTACCTATATAATACGCAATATACCACATTTTATGTATAAACTTATTGCTCAGTGGTACTACTTCAATTCATAATAGGTAGTGCTACAGAAATAAATACAAATACATTGTTAGTTCTAAACACATAACAAGAAAACCTTTAGTTTTTTTGTTGTTATGCCAGTCTAGGTGCTTGGAGCAGCCCTAAGTCACATCTTGATCAGAACCATACCCATGGGGGGAAGAGAGGTCACCCTGCATTATCCCATTACATCCAGTTTCTTGCGATGTCACCACTGGACTAATTTTAAGCAGATTTTCATGGGATGGGTAGACATAATAACTTGTTTGCAATAAGTTTTAATCACACATGATGACATCGATGACATTTCTACTGGCATGGTAGTAGCATCACTGCAGGATTAATATCATCTAATGAAAAAGTAAATGAAACAAAAATATATTGGTAGTCAGGGAGAATAAATTAAAAAGAAGCATCTGCTCATAGTAATTCATGATCCAGCTGATATTAATCAGTGGGACCACTATTAATTAAAATCACTTTGGCACCAATCATGATAGTGACATCCACATTATGGAATATGTTGATATCAGTACACCTTTAATAACAACATTGTGAAGTGAATTGGTCCACAGTGAATTCACTATAAATTTACAAATATTACTGGACTTTATAGTGGCATCTATATAATGATAGTGCTGTTACTATGGCTATGTAGTGAAATGTGCATGAGGATAGTGGTATCATTATGACATTATAGTGTCCTATAGAGGTGACTGTTTGTAGATACATATGTTGTTAAAATGAGTGATGACAGTACCTCTTCACCAGTAGTGGACTGACCAGGGTGTTAGCTTATCCAATGGCAACAAGGTCCCAGTGGATCCCTTTGTTTCTTTGGATGGTCCCTACTATAATTAGCTCTCCTAATTACAACACAATGTTAACAAATGCAATTAAATAAATCCCATTTAAAAAACTTAAATTGATGATCTGTAACTTTTGAGTGATACCTTGCATTCTTATATTTCAGAGCAAGATCAAATCTGGGATAGACAACCCAACTTTTGAGGATGGGAAAATCTTCAATGTTGAGAAGTATACATATACAGGTGACTCAACAGTCTCACCCCGGTGATAGTGGAAGTAGCATCAGAAAAAGGATTCTGCAGTACTACTGGTATGTTTATTTATTTTTCTCCCTTCCCAATTTTTTAATAATATATGTGTTGTAACCCAACAGTGTTCATTATTGAATATTTCAGAAAGTGCTCGATGCGTGCTTATTCAACGCTTGAGCAACACATTGGAAGTTTGAGTGAATCAGGCACTCAACAATCATGAATAGATGTTCTATGGCTGAATTAACTGCATGCAGAAATCATCTCACTAATTTATCATGTCAAGTTCTTCCAGCAAGATCTTTGAGCTCTATACTAGCAGTGGGAGACAACTCCTTGATAGATTACCAGCACACAGGAGTGACCAAATGGCTTGAATGTTTTGGGAATACTCGAGTACATTACAAGTACATTATATTTTTAGTAATTTGGCTTCTATAAATATAGCTTACTTTTCTTTCCCAGCACAAAATTGTAATTGACCATTTGTTTATAGATACTATTTTTGCCTTCCTTACCACCATTAATTTTAACTAACAAATTGGGACACATGTTTAGAAAAATACAAAAAAGTAAAAAGTATTATATGCATTTAGGTTTAGAAAATACCTTCTTTCCAAGTCAGTTTGTCAGTTATAATGTGAGCATGAAATTCCTCAAATAGTTGATTGTATTTTAGGAATACAGTGGGTATTTTACAGTAAAAATTGTTACTGGTTCCCATGTATTAATCCAATATTTAGTTTATCACTTGTTAAGATACCTACCAATATCAATTGGGAAGGAAGCAGAATTTTCCAAATACTGCTGCCGTATACCCACCTGTGACAATTTTACTAAGGTAATATTTAATCTAAGTATATGATAATGTGAAAAAGTATTAGTGATGACTGAAGTTTTAATTCAGGAATCACCAAATATAAAAGTTACCATTTACAATATTTGAAGGCATTAGATGTAGTACTAGATACTAGATACTAGATACGTATCACCTGTATTGTCATATGTTTTACACATAATCATTATGTAAATGAGGGAAGTATGCATACTTAGCACATTTTTGTCCATCAAAATGTAATGGAATTCAGGAAAAGTCTCAATTAGGGTAGTTAATTATAGTAGTGTAAGGGTCTTATATTCAGCAGCGGAACTTAATTATTTTAAACTGATAAAATCTGAAAAAATATTATAAAAATAAATTTTTAGCTCCTAGGGCAGGTCCTCAGGCAAAAATATGCCCAGGGGAGAGTAATAGAGTTCACAAATGATTTGATAGAATGTTTTTCTGAATTCTACATTATAATATAATAATAATTCTCCATTTTTTAAGAGAATTAAGCCCTGTCCCATTCACTGAATAGGCAAAGCCTATTCTTACCTTAGCCTATTCTGAAGTAACTGAAGTCAAATTTGAGCCCTTTTTACAATATTTTTAAACATTTTAAAAATTTTATAGAATCACAGAAATAAAGTCAAAATTTGGAAATAAAATCATGAATTTTAGAGAAAAATAAGTTTCAATGGATAGTTTATTTTTATTAATGAATTAATTAGCATTTAAACTTTATTATTTACAAAAATCCAAAAGTAAGGTGACATATGAATACCACATTATCCATATATTTCTACACATGCCATGCCACGAAGACATGAGTGCATTTAACACTGATTCCACTATTCTTTATGATTCTACCGAAACCTAGAGTAGGTCCAAACTTTTTCTTTGACCACTCTGGTACTCTTATTGGCATAGTCAATCGGGAAGATGGTTCATCTGGGGTCTGAGCCTCAAGTTTGCATCTGTTCTCATATTTTTCCATTTTAGCTTTCATTTTTCTTTATAATTTCCCTTTTCCATGATATTTATCTGAGATTGATGGCGAAAGTTTTTAAGATTTTAGTGCTCTCTTCAAAAATGCCTTTTGGAAGGGGTAAAATTTCAGGTAGGTTGATTTCTCCTTCTTTGCTTTTCTATCATTCCTACGGAATATCTCATAGGCAAATGAGTCTGACAGGTCTGACATCATTTTGCATAGGAAGAGACATATTAATATTTCGTTATAAATTACTTGCAATTGCCATAATTATTTTCTCATTAAAACAGCATTTTTGCCATTGGAAGGTATTGGTCATTGCTGATGGTATCTGATTCCCACTAGATAATGGTAGATTAAGACTCTAATTCAAACTAATAAATGAAATCAGGATTACAAAGATGATACTAAGAATCACGAGAGACTTTTCTGCTCTTTTTTACTGTTTCAAGTTTTAACTATCTTGTTCAAAACAGCTCTGAAATTTCAAGGGGAGACCTTAACCTAAATGATTCATCATTCACTTTTCCAGAATTTATTTTTGGCAGTAGTGATTCTACATACAGATATCATGTGGAGACCATATGAAAAAAAGGAAATAGGTGTAGGGTACATCAAATAGAACCAACTGCAATTCTGGAACACTTCATTAAAAGCAAGAATATATACCATTATGCTTCTCTCCACCAGTTCCCTTACTCATTTTTTCCATCCAAAACTGATTTAATATTAAGCCCAACTATAACAAGCCAAAGAGGTCTCCATCATCATCTATACCCCACAGTGACCATTGCGAAATATATACTAGTAACAAATTATTTGAGGTAAAACATTTGATGGAAAATCTACAAAAACAGAACATAAGAATACAATCCAATTGCATGAACTCATCATTCCCCCCACCATTGATGTGGCTACATTAATTGCTGCACCTTACCAACTTATTCTTTTTTGCCAAGTAGATGTAGGTAAGTGATTGTATTAAAAATAGATATTCCTTGATCAAATGATCCAAAAACTTTTCCCAATGATATATTTCTATAAACAGTATGCTTGTTTATGTCTTCATTCTATGACAACAATTTTTTTCATTGCAACTAATATAAAATCCTGGTTTCACCTGAGGAAGACTTTTAAACCCTTTAAATAAAATCATTATTGTAAATTCCTAATTTATATGCAGAAGAACCTAAGTTTTAATTAACAGTAATGAAATGCTATGGACATCATTTACTAGCTAAAACTTTTCTCCTCAGCAACTTATAATTTTACCTACCACATGCAATCCAATATTCAGTCAGAATTTTCTTTCATCCTTTGTCCCACAGCAAATAATTCTCACATCTATTGCATCCTTCACAATCATTTCGATATCCCCATCTTCCAATATCCATTTATGTGGCATTTTCTTGAATTTCCTTCATTAACATCCTCTTTTTTTCTATCCTGACCCACCAGATAGTTCTTATTTGTTTCCCCATCTTTTCAGCTGATATTTTACATCCTTCTTCAAGCAAAGTACACAAAACATAACACTTCTTCAAGCAAAGTACACAAAACATAACACTTCTTCAAGCAAAACACAAATTCCTCCAATCTGAGTGTATCCACCTAACTTAAAAACTCATCACTTATGGCATGGAATGGTATATAGACTTACCAGTCTATATGCCATGCCATTTTAAATGTTCAAATTCAGATAAAACCTTAATTACATCTCTGCAAAGACTTTTGGTCATCAGTTATCTTATTTAAAGACTTCTTTTTGGATATAATTTCTTTCATTTTCTCATTATTCATATTCATCCTTAATATTCCAAATTGCTCTAGAAAAGCACTCTCCTAAGGCAGTTTCTTAAAACTGATTTTGATTAGACTCCCAATGATTCCCATATTTAAAATGTCTGCTCAATCAATGCCATAGTTTTTATTCGAATGAGCAACATACTGATATACATTCAGCCTCCAATATAGATGGAGGAAGAAATTCAAATAGTACACTATGGGGATACTTAGGGTTAATAACTTACATAAATTACTGCTCAATCAATTTCAAGTATGTGATCTTACACCTGGTGATTTTTGTGCTAATGAGAAAAACAATGTATTAGGATTTTTTAGAAAGAAAATAATCTATTATATAGCTTATAGTGGTTAGTTATATACCCATTTATTTTTTATGAAGATTTTCCTCTAGTTTGTCTATTGTTAGATAATTATTTGGGCAACATGTTTTTCGATTCTCTTTCTTAAAAAAATATTATGTAACTTAAAAAACATGCCAGGGTAAAAACTTCAGATGAGACATTTTAAACATACACTGTAATAGTACCTATATGCAGAGTACATATATATACATATATAGGTACACTACCCACAAGACTAATTCAGCTGCTAGTACCTATCTACACTCTGCATTGGAATTTTTAAAATTGTGATTGCATGTACTTTATTGGTTGACACATGAATTTAGATGCACAGGAGTATAAAATAGAAGTATTTAATAAATATTGTTTTACCAGAAAATATATTTATCATGCTTTTTGTGAATTTGCCTTTATAATGATTGAAACCATTATTTAAAGGAAAATTCAGTTCCCTAAGGAATTTCCGGAGAATGTGACAGAGGAGGTAATATAGGGAACCTTTTCCAATCATAATATTTGTAGGTACTTTAATAAATAGAGAGAATACGATTGCATAATAAAAATGCTTGATAATTTCCATGTTCCTGTTATGGCTGTATAATTTGATTTTATTTGTTAAGAATGTACATTAATATTTTGTTCGGATTTGTATAATAGAATTTGTTTTTAATCATTAGAAATTTTTATCTTGTTTAATTGTTAAGAAAGTGAAAGTTCTAATATATGTTATTTTCAATAAAGATTTTTGCACACATTTCTACTTCATTTATTGGTAAACAACTTGACATATCTTCAACGGGGTATGTGCTATATGTTTCTTTTGCTTAATATTATTTTTTCAATTTGGTCCATTGATCATATGATGCATTTTAGACCACTGTTTGACCCCAGTATGTAAAACCAAGAAAGAAGAAATTGAGAAAAGAAAAAGCTGGCAACAATGGGAAATTAATTCTGGTGAAATGGATGCAGAGGAAAGCAGGAAAAGTAGGGGTATCACCATCCCAAGGAGGTGAGCAAAGTTACCCATCAAACTATAAAAAGTTGTCTAATCAAAGTAAACAAGAGAAAAGTTGTTGCCTCTATGAAAGATGTGAAAACAAAGGTCGAACTAGCTGGGTATTTAGATGTTAAAAATGCACCTGATTCACTAGAAGACCCCCCTCCCACACTAGCTGATGCTTCATGACTTTTCATATGTTTCCCCCCCTGCATCATCCCATATGGTTAATGGGCTCGCCCTTAGTAATAATTTATTTCCAAAAAGCAAGATTTATCCTATTCATGGTGTCATACTAAATTGTATTGCATAGAAGTTTGCCAAAAAAAAGCAGCTCAAATTCATGCAATTGAATCATATGATATCTCTTCATGCGTTTTACTTGTCGCTTGAATACATTTGTAATTGTAAATTCAAAACTTGTCCATTCATCCACAGTTATAAGCATGAAGGTTGGTTTTGATAGGTGAGGGTAGAGCTCACCCAAAACTAAGCCTTGAGGCATTTAAAATTATTTTATTTGGGCAATTCCTATCCCTATGACACCATTTGGTTTCTCACAAAGTTCTAGTTCAGAGAGTTGTGCCTCTTGGAATTTTGATGGGAGCATCCAAGGGTACCTGATATTTTATAGGAGGGCATAGCTACAGTTACTTGGAGGGAGCAATTAAAGAAAACTACCTCATTTTAAAATAATTCCAACCTATAACCTGGATTCACCCAATGTGGCATAAATGTTCATTATATAATTATTCCACAATAATGGTATCACTTCTGATAAGCACATAACATTGTTGTGAAGAAGTGCTTGTACAATCCAGGAAGCCTGCTACTTCACCTCTAGTTTAGCGACAAAATAAGAAGGTACATGTGAATGTCCTTAATGCTCCAAAACTACTAGGTATATTTACTCATGGTGAATCAGACCATGGACATTCTCCTTGTGTAAGTATTTACGTATTTTGTTTCCCCCTTATTGGAAAAATTTCACCTCATGGCATCCTCAGCTTCACCCAAGCTGTATACCATTTTTTGGGTACCAGTCATCCTGAGAAATCACAGGGGGTACAGGGAAAGGAACTGGGCACCCTACCCTTGTGTGAATTTCACCTCACCTACCAAACCGAACTTCGGGTTGATTACTGTGGTTATAGCCAAATCAATAGGGTTGTTTACAAAATTTGCATTACACAAATATTGTTTTTATATTTCCAAGTACAAATGCAGTAAGCCACAGTGGCATATATATCACATTGGTTGGATCAGTAGTAAATTGCTCTACTTATAAGTATATTTAAGATTTTCTGAGTTAGATTAGCCTCTTCTAAATAGCATGAGATTCCAATTGATGTTTACTTTTATTTGATTTGGATTCTCATTGGCACATTATATCATAAATATATCAAAAACTTGGTGCCAAAAACTTCTTTAATTTTCTGCAAATTTGAGTATTTCTACTGAGGTAAATTATGATTTTTTACATCATCAAGACTTCAGAGATATTATATTGCATGAAGCAATAGAGCTACTAGAATATGGAGACGGAGAAGAGGTAGATTCTATATATTATACTACCATAATGTGCAATCACATCTGGCAGGAACAGTAATAATAATAATAATGGCAACTTTACTAGGTGAAATTAGGGCCATAAGATCCTCTCTTACATTCAATCTTTAAACATTACAAACATCCATACCTGAGGCAGAACTCAAAACCATGACCCTTGGGTCAGCAGGCAAGCACATATCTACCAGGATATCCTAGCCGACGAAATGTCCAATTGTCCATCCATCACATCTACAGTAGAGATGGAGATACCAGTGGTTTGGTTGTCACGAAGGCAGCAGGGTGCTGGAGTGGAGTTTGTTTTAAAGAGCCGATCTGACAAAATAACTTCATATAGTAGTCAGAAAGTTGACTCTGCCGAAATTTCAACCACTGATCTTCCTACTAAGTAGAATTTTTACCTCTCACAGTCCCATCCAAGGAAAGTAAAATTGGTAAAATGAGTTGCTACATAATGTAAAATTGAAGATCTTCATAAAGAAGATGTTTTTTTTCCATACCACAAACTACAAACACATTTTTGGGACACTATATAGAGCTAAACCACTTTCTCTTAACAAAAATGAAATTAAGAGAGCACAAATTCAATAATAGCTTGTATTTCTCTTGCTTTGATGATTAATAGGAAGAATATGAAAGAGGTGGAAATGCATTCAATGATGTCTTGTTGAATTCTTGAAAGTAGAGTGTTATTCTGTTTTAATAGCATTTGTGAACACATGACACCTTTGTAGCAATTGGGCATAAATAAAGTTCCTTCTTTTTTGTTTTCAAATAGTTTTTTCCTCAACTATTTGAAAACTAACTTCACAGTTGAATGCCTCCCTGCTTGAAATAATCTTTTAAATAGCATCAATTTCCCAAAATATGATTCTCCAATATATTCATAATACTCCAATAAATAATTATTCATAGTAGGTAGTTCTGCTGAAACCCAGGTGTTTTAAAACTTGGGTGATGGGTTTTCAAATATCCAGATTCACTTTATCTGTCTATCTACCCAGGTGGGTGCCCATGTTCTCCACGTGTCTCTTCTCTATTTAAAGCATATCTAAACATTGTCATCAAATGAAACCTGTCGAGCTGTGGGGGAGGAAGAGAGAGAATCCAAAACTGGCTTTTTGCAACCTTAGGATTTTTTTGGTAGCCAGGCTTATTCAGCAGCACTAATCCTTAATATTTATTGGTTATGAATGTAAATTTATGGTTATTTTTGGCCTAGGCTTTTGCCAAAGCAAAATATTCAATAGGTTCAAACATTAACTAAATTGTAAATTTTTTTCTTGTTAACTTGTGTTATGGTTAACAATATATAATCTTTTGTGAGTGACATGATCTGTTATTTAAATTTCATTTCAATTAAATTGATAAAAACTTTTGAGGTTATATATATGTATTTGTATTTGGTCAAGTACTATTAAATGGCTTGAAAGTTTGATTAAATAATGCATTGCACTGTTTTTTCAATGAATGTTGCACCATTTTCTCAAGTACTTGGTATCTACTAGATTTATTTTTTGTATTGTTACAAACTATTTTCAGTTATTTCTTTCAAATTGTTTGAATTTGAGCTAATGCATATCATAAATCAGTGGTTTCGTCAGAAAATATTTCAGGAGCGCGAGGGGAGAGAGGAAGTGAACTTGTATTATAATATTACCCTGCCGGGCTCCAGGTGGCCATGTGTAAGGGGGTGATAGACCAAAACTAATAGCATTAATATTGCCAACTGCACTATACTTGATGAATTTAATTCTCCCATACTAAATCTTCCCTAGCATATTTTTTATTGGCTTTACTGGCACTTTATTTTTATTGGTATTTTTCTTTAGACAGATGATAATTGCCCTTTCATATCTCCAAGTGGTCACTTTGTCAACTATTCTTCTGGGAGTAAAAAAGAGTAACATTTCAGGGATACTATAACTTAATCAGCACACCTGCCAGGAACATTCAAATTAGCTTGTAAAAAAGTAAGGATTTATGAATCAATTTCTTGGGAAAATGGTTTACCTTTCAGTATTCACTCCTACAATTCAAATGGAAGATACCCACTAATTTATATTTTTCATATAGTTCAGTTCGTTTCTAGTGAGCGAAAGCCATGCCTTGGGTGTCATATGAAGGAGAATTAAAATTTTTGAGTGAAAAAATTTTAAAACTATTATTTTATTAAAATTATATATTATACTATTTTAATAGTTCCATACTTGAATTATCAATCAGTTATATTAAAAAATAGAGCTTTAAGTATTAAGGTAGATAATTAATAACTGACTATAACCAATTCTTATTATAAAGCCAGTGTGACTCATTAGCATTTATGTGATAAATTAGGTTGTCCGTGAGAAACGTACATCCTACAGATCAGGCTAACCCTGCTTGTAGCAATTCAATTCAAAAGCTTAGCTAGGGTAGTGGTTTGCCCAGGCAGAACATTTGGTGAGGTAGGTGGGGGGGGAGCCCACCTCCCCACCATAGATTTTCATTTTAACCCAAGTTGGTAAAAATTAAAATATGCTGCCGTCCCCCTCTTTCCCCCTCCCCCCCCAGTAGACTTGGGGAGGCAGAGGCAGATTAATAAAATATTTTTCGTGGGGTTGGAGGGTTGAGGAAGCCCCGGGGACCACCCGAGGCACAAACTACTAGCTACACCGCTGATTCTATCCATGATGATTTGAAATTTTATTTCTAACTGGTATCTGTCATGACCGATTCAGACGGCCTTCACACTCGACCTGTCATTTGCAACTTTTAAAACATTGGGCGTATGAAAAAAGAGTTCCCTCCAGTATGATATATCGTGAAGACAAATTGCAAAAAAAAATTTTCACAAGTACCAAATGTAAACCGTTGACATATAACTCTCCTTGTGGCTTGACAATGTTTGTACTAACACTAACCCTCATGCATAATTTTTTGAGATTATTGATATACCTATACAAATTACCGCTATGCGATGGGAATGTGCACTACTTCCTACGAATGTCTACGTTGAATACAGAATTGAACACCACTCACCCATTTCGGGAAATTACGTTCTCCAAAATAGCTTCAGTACGTATAAACGCCTTGTTCTCCAAAAGGGGATGTTCCTTTGCGTTTATATGGAGCTAATTGGCCCATTTGTTCTTTTCCCTCCACCAGAAGGTCCAGACGTCTCATATCAATATTTCCTCTGCATTGCACAAAGTGGATAAACTACACAGATTTTTATATACGAGATATGATGCGAAGTATACATTTTTCGTCCATTGTGACTGTAGTTTTTCATCAATTTAAGAACTATTTTGATTCAATAAGAAGACCGCAGATGCCTACGGCAGATTTCAAAATTCGATAGAAAGGGTGGAATTGATGCGGTAACTACTGTGCTGTCCTCCAACTGGCAGGGCTTTTATATAGGCAGGGATGCCAGAAGAGTTTTAAAGTGGACTCCACTTGTGTGTACCTAATGTGGAGAGAATTTTAAGTGCAATTAACGGCAAAACCTACAAATACTTGGGGTATTGAATACAAGGAGGAGAGAGAGAAGGTGACAAGATTGGCTTTTATGCATAATAGGTGTCCTTACCTAAGTGATTTTCTTTGTTTAAATATCTTTACAATATTGAGTCCTTTCAAATATCTAGGAGTAAATAAAATGTAACAATTGTTTAATTTGTGGGAGTGAATATAATTTAAACGTTGGCTATGCTTATTTAATATGCGTTACCTCTTAAATATGTGTAATATTTTCAAATAGTGGGTATCGGGTTTTTTTTGTTAATATGGTAGGTGCTTATATAATTTTTGGTGAGAAGCTGCTTGTTTAAAACGATATTAAAACTAGTATTTTTGCTAAATTTTCATTGGCTTGTATTAAAGTTGGTTATTTTTCCCTTTTTCTATTATTTCTACGGCGCGCACATTTGGATGCGCTAGACAAAACGCAATGAAATAACCATTACAAAATAATCCAGTGCGATTGGAAGGACGTTGAATTTTTTAAATCACCAAGGGATGATCTATGTCTGATTGCTTTAAGCAATAATTGTTCCATAGTTTGGAGTACTATGCGTCATATGGTTGGCATCGAGCCGCTTAGATCTGTGCTCTGTAGTTTCAGTTCACGGTGGCATGGCAACAGAAGCGGAGTTTTCCTAAATATAGGCCCTTGACTGTTGAAATATCATTCACTACGCACGAATGATCCATCGCAGTTTCCTCTGCTCAAGGTAAGTCAGATAAAGGTGATTTAGCTAATTTACGTTCCTTTTGATGGAATTGACGTCTGAGCTCATTCAGCATATAATTCAGGAGGCATTTCTCATTATGGTGTGCAGTTTTATATTAACCGTTTCATCTTTCACTGGATCACTATAATACCAAATTGAGCCCAGTGCTTCTACCAAGGTTATGCCACTTATCGTGTTTAGTATTTTGCAGTAGTCAAAGTGAAGGAAGCTGCAGTAAGACCCCATGTCATACGTGGCACGCAGAAGGACATTCGGCCGTGATCCTCGGCGCCCAGGGATTCCAAGGGTAGCGGAATAGATCCTGCCTGTCTCTGGCATGGGAAATGTGCCTACAAAAGGATTAGTTACTTATATAGATATTTCGAAAAACATTAGTAGTCGGGGAACTAAAACGAAAAATCTTCTCCCAACGGCCGGACAACCTAAGAATTATCGGTCACTTAGTTCATTACACTAACCGAAATTGCCAACTGTGCCCGGAAAAGGGATAAGGTTTACGTTTCTTGGAAATTAGAATAGAATATGCGGCGTCCAATGAGATCCGAACCTTCGAGTTCTTCACCATTTGGCTCTCAAGCCTTTCACCAGCCCTGACCTAATATCACACGTTAAGTCATTAGTCCTCATCTCCTTCCAACTCTCATTTCCCTAACCCATCAATTCATCTCTATATTAATTCCTCACCACCTTAATTTACACTACATATCACTTCCCCCCTCGTCAGCCAGGCTTCGACGAAGCCAGAAAAAGACGAAGATGGTAAAACCCTTTGGTCTCTCCTTCTCTCTCTTCCCCCCCTCCTCTCCCCCCCTTACCCCGCCAAGTGCTTACTTGTCGGCTCAACGTAACCATATACGCCGTCCACCTTACTTGTTTACTCTTTCTCCGCCCCCCCTCCGCCGCCGTCCTCCAATTCTAGTGCCAGGAATCCCAGAAACCTTATTACACATCCCCTTCACCCCTGAACCGCTGAGCGAACACAGCCAGTCACTTATTAGCCGTCTAGAAGAAGAAGTCCGAAAATTCGCAATGTGTGGTTCGTTTTGTCTTTTCTGTCTCTCACCCCAATAAAAAAATTGACTAATGATTGTTGATACGACAACTATAATGATTATTGATACATTTTGATGGCATTTGCAATAGTGTTCCTACGCTGAAATACAAAAGCAGCCTCCAAATGAGCAGTTTTCACCTATCTGGGGATTAGTTTTATTGGTGAGGATTGATATATTCTCATTTAGCACATATAGGCATGTTTAACGGAAATCTATTCCATGCGTAAAATGTTAACGCTAAGGGGGCTCTCCCGCTTCCTGGCCTTATTTAAGGAATATTGTTTGAACCGGCCGCTGCAAAAGCCGGTTCTCGAGTGCGAGATTACGGCGGATGAAGCGCACCGTAAAGAGAGTGGTCTATTATGGAGACATGGATTTTCTAAATTTAAGTATTCGGATATTTATTTTTTTGGGCTGATTAGCATGAATTTCAACAAAAAACGGCGATAGAAGAGAGGAATAATTCATGCTTCTGAAAATTGTCTACGATTTTAGGTTTTGACGTAAATGCTCCATTGTTTATTGGAATTTACGAGTAAGTCTCAATGAATTACTTCAGGCATTGAAGTCCCCACGCCATCATTTCTCTTTAATACCACTATTGCTCAACAAAAATTAGTGGTCCGTCTTGCTGACTGCTTATTATTAATGGGAGTCTGATTGATATAGCCGATGTAACCTCTGCAGTGGTTTCTAGGGAGGCGAATGTACCACACCACTAAACTAACGAATAAACAACCACAGACTTCCTGCAACCCATTCCCTCCCATGCCTGGGGAACATGACAAAATGTTTGACTACTGCTTCACAGTAACAATACTCCCTGCCTCCCAATACACCGAGCATTGAGGTCCGAACGGTTGAACTCGCCACCATTTGGGGATTAAAATCTTACATTCATCCGGGTCTAAATATTTCAAAATAACTCCCCAACACCTTTCATAACGCTTTTTCACTGTTTTTCATCCTCATTCTCATTTTCATCAAGTCTTCAAATCATTTCATTTTCTCAGCCCCTGAACTACAGTGTAAACCCCACTGAATTACAGTGTAAAAGATTCTCATAGGTATAATCTATTATATTTGATAAAAATTATTTTCGCAGCCTCGTGTAGTAACTTACATTTTTCGTCACGAATACATTTTTGTCTAAGAATTATTAAGCTTAAGATGTTCTGAGTTTTCTCTCAATCTAAATTAATTCCTCCTGGTGCAAACTCTTCTTTACAATATCGTGGCATTATTCTGAAAAATTTTTTGTGCAGTGACACCTTATATCGCATCAAGTGTTTCAATATACAAATATTTAGTAGTTGTGATACTAAATAGGGGCGTGGTATCCCAGTGGTTTGAGCGCTGGACTGTTGACCGGAGGGCGGGGTTCAATTCCAGGTGATGCCCCTTTGCACCCCCAGTTTCACCCAATCTGTGTACCATTTTTCGGGTGCCAGGTCATCCTGGGAAATCACAG
>LYUA01004707.1:38232-50553 GCA_002093875.1 Calopteryx splendens | reverse complement strand
CAGTTGGCCAACAACGCGTTCAAGGGCGAACTTTAGAGTGATTTCTTTCGCCAACCATGGGTCGGTCAGTCATCAGTTATTGCCATTTCCGGAAAGAGCGACCGTATTTCAGAGGGTAAAGAGACATTCCATTGCCCAACTACAATTATTATTTCCCATAAAATTATTTCTGAATTTGCAATACACTAATAATAATGCCGTCATTGACAAGAGGCCCATGGAAAATGAACGGAGCGAGCATAAAATAATGACATGAACAGAAAAAAGAACCTGCCTGCATTAGATGTTTAATCGACACACTAATCGGCTGCTGTGAAGGATATTTATTGAAAAAAATTAAGATTGATTGAGAAAATACTAGGTAATTATAAGGTCTCAATAGAGCGATAGAAAAACAAAAGGCATCATTAGATAAACGCCTTTAAGAAGGGATCATTGATGAATAAAATTATGAAAACGGCGTGAGAGATAGCTAACGGGTGAATTGAAGGTAAAGAAACTTAGTCATTAACGACACTTATCAAATGGATCCAAACGTCTTCTGCTCATATCTTTTCGAATTAATTTAAGTAATTTAGAATATCTAGCATGCGTTTATGGTTAAAGGGCTTAAAAAATAATATTTTTGCGACAAAATTATTCACACAATGGCTTAATATAGTATAGGTGTATTTATGAAAATATACCAGGGTCCCATTTCGGAAAACTACAAGTCAATTTACAGTCCCCTAAAAAGATTTGAAAGTGTAATCTGGAGCAATGATAACCAACTTCACCCTGAAATTCGATTAGTGCTTGGACCGCTGTAAGTATGTTTTCCATTAGTATTTTCTGCATAAGTAAACTCAAGGACTTATCAACTGGCTTGCAGGCTCGAGACACGTAACGTAAATGTTAAAAACGGGTTTATTGGCAAACAAATCTATCATAACGCGATCCATCTCCGCTTATTAAATAATTCTAAAATTAAAAGTGTGCACCTAATAATGTACATAAACTGTTTGCATGACTAAATTATAATATCATGTCACACATCCAGTTAAAATAAATAAATTAATTTGACACCCACATGGCTACCAAGTTAAGAGCACTCCTTTGAATACCTCCACTTATAAACCTCTCTTAAAGGGCTGGAATTCAGCGAATTCCAATGCTTCCTCGAGTGCGGAACATGTCCCGTTTAATTAACGGCCACCTTTTTAATGATGCCACCCGCTTTGCATGATGCAAACATTCACGTTTGTCTCTCGCGCCGCATTCCCATCTTGCCACTCCGAAGTTTGCGGCGCGGCAAAGTTTTCGCCCGGGATGAAAAAGGATCAGGGCCCATGTAACGCGCGCGGAAATAGACTGCCTCCTTTGTTTCTTCCCGCGTGCCTCGCGGAGCAAAAAGAGAAAAAACATACACGCCAAGCACCGAGTTATTCCCACCGTTAATCCGAAAATAGCCATCTATTTACCTCGAGGGAAATCTTTGTAGTTTGTCATTCGGTTACGTCCAGGCGATGCTGCTTAGCATTAACCACTATGGTGCTGTAAAACCGATAAGCACTTGAACATGTAGCTCATATAAAAAGAAAAAAATTGTTACTCGTGGATACAGCTGAATCATTTTTAGGAATTAAATAAAGGCTTTTAGCCGTATTGAAATACACATTTCTGCCAATATTTACCTACGTTCTAAAATAGAAATGCCCCTTCAATGTTTATATTTGGATCTTGTCTCCTCAAACATCTGAACCTCACATTTTCGTTTTTAGATTTGTTGTAAACCACGAAAAACATTTGGTTTGGCGGTTAGTCTTTTATTCACCTCCGTTAAATTTCTTCATTCTTCCTCCCTGGTTCTTCCTCTTTTCTTCCGACTGCGCGTCCTTGGCCTTTTTACTTTCTTTTTACAGGTATTTCCAGTTGAAGATTTCCAGGAAATCGTCAACTTTCAATTCGGAATGTCGCTTTACTCCAGATTTATTTTGGATTGATTCCAATTTCCTCCATGTTTTCTCTTGCTTACTCAACCCAGTTTCTGGTGACCTTTAGTCTGGTGGTGTAGTTGAAAATTCTCCTCGTCAATGTACAGTCGATCATTCTGAAGAGGTGCTCACAAAACATCACTCTTCTTACGCATTGTGTATTTAATCTTCTCCACTTGCTTGTACAGATTTTTCAGGTCCAAGGAGCTTTCATATTTGATTTCCCTCCTCTTCATTGGTAGATCATTCATTTCCCCTTTATTATTCAATATCAAGCATTCTGAACTATATAGCCATTTCGGCTCAACAACCCTGGTGTAGTGCCTGACATTTTGGTAGCATAAGATCTCTTTATATTGTTATACAAATAGGTAGGTAGGTAGGGTGTCCAGACCCGTCTACCGGAATCGAACCTGGGCCTTCCGGTCAATAGCCCAGTGCTCTACCCCCTGTCACGCGGGTTAATTTATTTATTAGGAATGCGAATACCTTTTATTCTCTCTATATCTTCCCCTTACATTTAGTAAGTCCTCTTCAGTTTTTTACTCATTTTATCTTTCAATAGATCCTTCTACAGAGCAACGATACATGAAGGTCCTTTCTTCACACTTCTCTATTCCTAGAAGAACCGGTTTTGAAACCAATAGGAAAATTCGCCTTCAATATCCTTAAAAAGTACCGTTATCCATGATTGGAAAGTATAATGACGAATGAAATCATATTTTTCACCAGCTTAATTTGACGTACCAGGCGTAAATGTGGTCTTTCGCTGCCAATATGATGATTTCAATGTAATATCAGGCTAGTGATCATTTTAATAGGCTATATACAGTAATATCAAGCACGAAAGGTTGAAATGCAACGGTTAAGTTTGTACTAGGATGCATGTAATTCTGTTGTAAAAAGAATTAGTTCTAAGAAACGACCTTCAAACTTTCGCTAAAATACTTCATTTCTACAACTAAGCATTATCTTGCACCAGCTGGATTTGGAGGCCGTCATTATCAATAAGAGATCATAAATTTTGTTGATATTATTGTAGGTCTCTATCATGTTCTAAATTAATGCAAAATTAAACGAATTTGAACAAGTTCTTTATATTAATTACCTATTGTAACAATATTTTCCACTGACTTCACTTATTTCCGGATGCTTTAACCATATTTTAAAGTAAAGTTTTTGCACGTTAAGTTACGTCTTTTGATTTGTTTTTTTTTAAATATTAGTGCAGCTGTTGCATGTTAAGTGTAAAATGAAGTTACTTGGAGCAGTTTTTGCACATTTATACGAAAACGATTGGTGCGGTTTTTTCAGGTTCTGTGAAAATGAGAATAAGCTTGAAATTTAAAGCTTATCAATAAACAATGGGGTTGCCATCCTAGCGGCTTGTGCTTTCGTCTACTCATTGACGGTGCCGGGTTCGATTTCTTCTGAATTGGGACGCCTCGTTTACATCAAAGCTGTGATGCTTTGGATGAACAAAATTATTGAAGAGAAAATATCCCCCTACACCGATATGTGAATTTCGCACGCTGTTAACTTAGTTCCGGTAAGCTCTGTCCTCATAACCATCGAATATAATACTATAGTTTGGTTATAAACTATAATGTTTTGAATAAATATTACCAATCAGGTTAATATTTTCCAACCGCACTTTTAATTTATACACTCCGCAATATCGAAATATGCATATTATTTTGTCGATTGCCTCATAAAATTATCAATACTAGGGGCAGTTCATCAAAGCTGTTAAACGATTTACAAGGTTTCTAAAAACGGACCTAGACAGCAATAAAATGTTCTAAATGAAGCAATTATAAATTAGAGGTAACTGTTACAGGTTACTTATTGGCGTTAATACAGTCTGAATGAGAGTCATTAAAAGGACTCGTAATTCTGCCCATGATAATAAAAAAAACGGCTCACAGTTAACGACATTTAATCATTCCACAACCGAGGAATGATCTCGTTAAACACGAAATATCGCAGTGTTGATTCCCTTTTCTCTATCCCTTCCTCCCTCCTCCTTTTTCATATGCCTGCCGCATCAAAGTTCTCTTTCGATCCTCGACCCAGCCTTCCTCTCGCGGACAAGGTTACCTTTTATGCAGATTTCCCTCCGAGTGCTACTCGTTAAATTCTTTCCCCACAGGCGTCAAGAAGGTCAAAGCGGTACCATGTCTCTTTAGTTAAAACTGATATGAGATACTTTCGCGGCCCAACTGCCTTTTTGGAGAGGACGCACGGAGCTCTATTTTACGTTGACCATCCTTATGATTATCCCCTAATTTTGCAAAACCCCCTCTGTCTCTCCTGAGCCTCAATGCTTCACATACACTCTCTCTCATTCCCTCCCTTGAAATACATAGATGGAAGCATATTCACCTCTCGAAGTGAACACAATAAGAGTGAAAAAACTCATTTATTAAACGGGGGAACATTAAATAAGAGAACCTTGTCAGACAAGAGGTGGTGTAACAACGTTATAAATTAACTAGCGGCCCAGCGCACCTCGCTTTAAAATAATCAATAGACTAGAGAGACTGAAAAATAATTATCAATAGAAATGTTCATATATTTTAATCAAAAAAAACAAATGTGATATTGGAGTTTACTAGGGTAGAAGAGATCACGAAAATAAAGTTGGGGGATAAGTGTAAAACGGATAGGTTTAAAATGTAATTTTTCCCGCGAAATTAGGGCTGAGAATAATTGAGAGTAAATTTCCGGCTCTACTTGTGGAACCTTCATGATTACAATAGGTAACTGGTAAGACAAGCTTTCCTTTTCCACATATATACGTAATTCACCACGACCAGGTATCACAACATAGTAAAACACCAGAAGATGCTACTATGTAATGAAATCTTAAAATTTAATGACACCTGGTCGTGATAAAATAATTATATATATAAAAATATATATTTATCTAAGCTTTGATTGTATATATAAGCAAAGTTTGTCCTAAGAATTATTGCATTCAGAATAGTTGCCAAAAAGCGCTTAGGAAACAATATTTTTTGCTAAGAAACGAAGTTAGTATGCTCAAATTTATCTTATTTTATTGCTATCACTACTAAGTATTCGTCTCACATGCGTAAAGTAGTATTTCATACTTAGATATTGTAGTGTGTGTAAAGGTTTTGGTTAAATGTCCTCCGATGAACCTCCGCTTGAACGGTATAACCTCTCCGTTTTTCAAAAACATTCAAGCAACGTATGACTTTGACTTTGAATAACTGGTATGAAAACA
Organism: Calopteryx splendens; assembly: GCA_002093875.1. NCBI lineage: Eukaryota > Metazoa > Arthropoda > Insecta > Odonata > Calopterygidae > Calopteryx > Calopteryx splendens. The sequence continues at coordinate 45,327 of LYUA01004707.1, read as the reverse complement.
CCCGTCGCAGTGGTGGCTTAAAGAATACCATGAATCCAGGTAGACGACGTCTGGTATCTTAAATATATCACGGTCCAATCTTTTCCGCTCTGACGTTTCTTTGATGAAATTCCGGACACCGTCACATGGACGGTCACGACTGGGTGATACGTAAAGCTGGCCATGTTCTATATATCACTACAACTGAAATAAATGATTGCGCAAAGTGGTTGGGAGACATTAAATACGTGAGATAGCTCTAAAAATAGCTAGGGTCACCGCGTTTAAGAAAATTCCCTTTGGGGATCCTAACTACTTCCTAAGTATCGTAAAAATAATATTTCCCAAATTCAGTAGCACCAGAATTAGAAGAAGGGTGGTCTATCCTAGCTCGATGATTCACTTGGTATTGATTTTATGCATGCAGGATCCAATGCTTGGTTTTTCTTCAATTTTTGCACTTAACTAAAATTCTTGGAGCGCAAATTGGATCCAGTGCAAAATTTTCCCGAATAAATAATGCGTCGAGAACTGTAGGAAGTCTTATCATCCCTTCATACCAGCACGACGAAAATCCATCTGAAATTTTCTCATCGACAATACGGAGTGAACTACAAAGCTTTTCATACGTTTTCCATTAGCCCAAGGACGTGTCGTTTGAAGCTTTAACCCGAAAATGCAAAACTTGCAATTTATTTTATATGGGAAGAAATAAGGAGATTTTGTAAATATTTTACGAAAGAACTTTTCAGAAAATAAAAATTTGGAAACACATTTAAAGGGAACACAACTCTTTCATTTGACACCTAAAATACTAAAATCCACCAATCATTTCAAAGAAAGAAGCATCCGAAAAATTCGGCTTGGCGCATGGGGTATAGCCTTTCAATGGACTTCATCACTAGCCACACTCTCAGGCAAATTTAATTGCTGTTCTATGCCTGAATATTAAAATCCCTGTGTCTGATTTCTCAAACGTAAAATTAAAGTTATAGGTCATCCAAAGCAGTCTTAAAACATGATATAAAACAAGCTAGGCAACATATTTTGTAGCCTTCATTTAATGAATTAATGTGGGCACAGAATTATTGGTTTCAATCAGCTAAAGACGAGAAAAACACTAGGGAATGTGCATTTAATTCAAACTTTGATAAACGGTTGCATCTCAAATAGAATTAGCGGGCATGAAATCAGCTTGAATTTCTAGGCATAACGCATCCTTTACATAAATATTTTCATTAAAGTAAGTTTCGACAGATTCGCATCGCACACAGATCGTGGTCGTAATGCTGCAACCGTCCATCCGTAACTGTTCGTCCATTGAATTTCGTTCGCTCCTCGCATGTACCACGAGCCATGTTGAAATATCGTCTCTGTGGGAGATGGATGCACGACAGATAAAATGAATGCGTCGGAGAATGCGTCGAGAAGGTTTTTTTGGCACGGAAAGAATTTTTACAGCACATAGACTCCGCAAGAATTGAATTATATTGACGAAAATAGCGAGGACGGAGTGTTACGCAAGGAGTGAGGAAGTGGAAAATGTTTACGGCTAACCTTTAAAGGCAGATCTTAATAAGAATAAAATGATTCGTGTTCAAAGTGGTTTGAAAGGGAATCCTGTATAACTTCGCGAGATTTACTTACTTCCCCCCCCCCTCACTGTCTTTGTATAAACTTAACTTTGAGATGCAACCGAGAAAAGGCTTCCTACATATATAGGTAGAAGAGTGGATATTGATTAATTTAAGTCAGAATAAAAAATATTCGTTATTTCTGAAAAGTAATCGAACCTGTTATTTAATTAGAGCAGAATTTTATGATAGCTTCAAGAATCCATAAAAATCGAACATGCTGTAAATAAAACTTGGATTATCTACACAGTTAATTATATTTACTGCTGTAAGGGTTATCTTATCTATCGCCGTATACAACAGAATTCTAGTGTTGATATTTCGTATAACAATGAGGATCTTTGAGGGGGGCAAGAGTTAATTGCATATGAACAGTTTGTAAAAAATTTCAAGGGGAAGTCAATGCCAAATTCCTAGATTATAGTTCGAAAAAGAAGTAAAACTTTTACTGATACTTTACAGCCGCATATGCTTGTCGCACCACAAAGAGAAGTGCACCAATCGCAAAGAGAAGTTTAAAAAAAAGTAAAAGGAACCGCGATGCCATACAATGTAGTGCTATACGTGCGAAATATTTGGATGCAATTTTTTTAACTTAATCTAACAGAGGGACAACCATGTGCATTTTTATTTGACCGGGGACGTTTGCTCGCCGTAAATGTTTAGAAAGAAGTCTAGTATTACGATATTTTCCTGAAAACTTAGTAATATTTTACCTCGCACAAAGGAAATACGAAAAGTATTTAGGGATGAGATTATATTAAGGAAGTATGGCACACATATTATTTTGGGTAATGTAAAACTTCCATTGTAAAGGGAAATGCAGGAAGAAAGACGTTGGCAGATTTTCCAATGATTGGAAATGTTGATTAGAGAAAGGAATAGACAACGACTTGACGCTGATTACACCGACGGATAAAATTCCACAATCCCAAACTTAGAATTCTTTATGTACACAATCAGATGTGCGTCGTCTTGCATAAGAGTCCCACTCAAGGCCTCAATCAAAAGCTCTACCTTCAGCTATTTACATAATCTAGCCATAAATAGTTCTTTCACGAGAAAACAGTTTTCCCTTGGTTGAGGATTTATGAGAAGCCTTGCAAACACCTTTACGCGTAGGGGAACGCAAGGTTTTAAATTCGGGACGCTGAATCGGGAGCATATTTATGTTTTACGAGTTGAACGCGTTAATATTGAAGTAAGACAACAATGAAAAAGGCTCTGTACCAAGGATTAATGAAGAGGGAAAAGTGAGCTGCTAGAATGTAAGCATTAGCAACGTGGAACCGGCAAGAGTTAGCATCTGCCAAAGTTCAAGTTGAAAGTTTGACCTGAATTTTAACTGTAGCGTCTTTTAAGAGGTGCTTGATACCACCCAAGGAAGAAAATCCCTAGTAATGCCAAGGCAGGAATAAATTAGAGGGTTAATGCCTGAAGTGGGATGGAAGGTGGAAATGATCTGAAACGCAAAATACGTGCCTATACGGTACCAGCCACGAACAAAATTGATAATGCAAAAGCAACGTACTTAAGTTTTGGAATACGCTAGATGATAGCTTACGATAAGGGAAAGAGATGACGCATAGAAGTGAAAGATAAACTTTCTATCCCGATGAGGCTATTTTGCGTTCCATTGGCTACATCTTAAGACTAGCCGAGCATAGATTCAAATTATATTGCCACAGATTACGAAGGCAGGTTATAAACGAAGAATCATACCCCTCTAACTAACCGCTAACAACATTAATCAACTTAAAAGTTGGTTTGATACTTGAGGCCAACGCTCAGCTAATACGAGGTCCGTGTGAAGTTCTCGCGTCAGAGTAGGGGGGAATTCTACCCCCTACGCCGCCTGCAGGTTTCCCAGGAAATATCCAGTACACTTGAAAAATGGCACATCTTGGATGCAGCTAAGACCCAGAGACTTCACCCGGGATCGGAGATGGTTGGAAACTCTCTGCTTGGGGAGTGCACATTATAGAATCCTTCGGATGCAGGTATTTCTAGGAGCCAACGCCGAGTTCAGAAGTAGAATAGAATCCGCAACTGAAGATACGGGATAAAAACCGTTGGCGTGGTGAGAGGAAGATTAGAAAACAGCGTTCGAAAGATATTTAGCTACTGAAGAGGAATGTGCACTCAAAGCAGCGGCACCATTTCCCATCCGTTCCTACGGAGACGGCTCACTCACAGAGTCATGTTGATGCCAGCAGTTGACACACGCTGAAAGTTGCGGAAGAGGAATTATGATTGTGTTTAATCTTGAAATGCGCTTCGTTCAGCAAAACCTCCGGCATGACTTAGACTAATAAATCGCCACGTCACGCCACGTTTCAATCATTTATCGGTAGTTCGTCCGCATCACAGAAGGCACGTAGCGGGCAAGGGCCGGGATACATTTTTGGGTATATTTTACTTAGCATGATTAGAAACAACTTCGACCAGCAATTGAGTTCAGTGATTCCTGAATCACTTTAGAGGAAAAAAAATATTGATTATGAGAAGTTGGAGAGAGAAAGAGAGAGAGGGAAAGAAGAAGTTGGAGAGAGAAAGGTGGAGGGAGAGAGAGAAATATGGAGAGTGAAAAATGGAGAGAGAAAGAGAAACTGTGCTACAAGTAGATTAAAGTACATACCACCCGGCACCAAATCTTGTCGAAATGCTTTTGTTTCACAAGCTTTGTACATACTCTATCGGAGTTATAAATTCTTTATGCATTCAGTCAACTACTACTTAAGCACTCTTAGAACCTCATTCCAAATCGTTCCTCTGGGGAACACTCCTCTTCGTCTTGGCTCGAATTCACCTGTTACGATCGACCAGACCCTCACGGTATTCTCAATGCAATGCCCTCTGCAACTTCACCAATCCCTGCAACGGACCTCCAAGGAGGAAAGACGTTGGAGGGTAGTCACGGGTATCCTGCACTGAGAGAAGGTGATCTCATCACAAGATTCCGGAAGGCGTCGTTCGCATCGGTTTTTCAATCACGTATTTCGAGACGCCTTTCGTACGTACGTCCCGGGAACGTGTTTTTTCATTAACTCTGTTATTGATGATTTTATTTATTTAATTAGATACGCATGCGTGTAATGCATAGACATAAAAAAGGTGGAAATTTAAAGAAGGATGATTTCTGATCTTGATATCATTAGAACGTACCTACAGATCGTTCAGAAAATATCTCAAATTCTTTCAACGGTGAAAACGGCTAACTTGAGCTCGTTAGCTATCATGTAAGGTTTTGATGATTAGATGAGAGGGTGATTTTCTGATCTTGATATCATTTCCGTAATTGATAAAGTTACTATCTAACTTAAATCACAATGTTGCGATATTTAGCTTTAGTTTTAGCATTAAATATGAATTGTACCATCTGCAGTTGCCGAGAGAATTTGTGTTTACGAGTGATAACAATTGTGTTAATACCCCATTTTCGTATTTAGTGGTCGGCGAATCATTGTGCACAGGAAATTACAAAGCTGGCTGTCGACATATTTGTTTGCTATAGCTGAATAGACCACATTTATTTTCAAATTCAATTTAATCTTAGTTAGTTCAATGTCTCCACTTTTGTTTAATTAATCTGTGCTGCAATCGTTGCTCGACATTTCCATGAATTTTTGTGGTTCGCCGGTGCTTTCACATCTTTGCATTTTGTTTTATATTAATAGAAAATAGAATAAAAACTCCTGGTTGTTTTAGCATGATTTCTTATAATTGAACTTGATTTACTTTCATAAAACGACCTTTTCTAAATGCTATATGACCCTTTCAATCATGCGGATAATATGAAAGGTAAAAATTCACTATCGGATAGCTTGCCGTATGATGTGAGTGCATGCTGATTTTTATTAAAACAATTTAGTTAAATCACACGTTTCACAACATCACGTTTCATCACAGGTTGCTCCATTACCTTATAGTCCCTCTGCCACACACCTCAGTGGTGGCTTGCAGGGTATCAAGTAGATAGAGTCGTCATGACTCATTGTCAGTAGATAATTGCAAGACCATTCATAAGTGTTAATAATGTAAAACTATCAAATTGCAGTTACATGCAGAGGAATATAGTAGGGCTTCTTCGTAGCATGGGAATAATAAAAATTGTTTTGTAGGATATGAGAATATTTTACCCCAAGTTTGACCTAAGTACTTTCATGTTAGTAGAGGCCATTAGTTGTGAGGTACATTTAGCAAAATTAAAATCAGACCTTTCATCATGAAAGATGAGGAATACAAAATGAATATATCTTCACAGAGCAAATGTTCAAAGAAATTGGCTAATTGGTACATCTCGAAGTTTGTTGATATTTAGCCATAGGTTTGCAAATACATTTGACCCTAAAAGAAGCTGCTAGTGATACGAAAAAAATCGAGGTAACTACCACTGGTGGTCTTAATAAGCATGATGTTACTGGTAATATTTCTTAAGGTTCATCAAGTCTCAACATGACCTTGGCACCAGACTTTCATTAAGATGAGAATCTGAATATATTCTTGCTCTAATATCATATAAATAACACCATAACACATAAGTCTTCACTACTCTCTTAAAGACTTTCCATGTTGCTTCCAGTACCTATTAAGCCATAGAGAAAGAGATGTTAAAAGACTAATTATGGAGCAAGGCTTGTAATACTTCCGTTTCGGAGGTTAAGCATTATTTAAGGAGTTTCACCGCAGTAAATTAAGTTGGACAGTGCTAAGAGGACGCTCGTCAATCATAATGCCGCAGCAATGCAGAAAGGTTTTCAGTCGAGGCGCGAAATATTACGTTTCGCATTCCGCCCGAAAGTTCCATTCAGGCTCGCTCCTACTGGTCATGCAGCGTACGCCAATAACAAAAACAGCAACAACAAAAATCAGGCCCATAATTCCTAATGGAAAAGGCGGCAAAGTTCAGTGGATCGGCGCAGCGGTTCGTGGAATTAACCTTTCATTGCCACGCGTGGGATCAGATTAACTGTTTGCGGTATCGATTGATTTGCTTGATAGCTGTCTGGACGAGATATATAAAAGAAGGAGGCGAATGGAATGGATTCTTATGTCAAGTTCCCGCTTTTCGTCGAGTTAGTCCTCTTTGGAAATGTGACCTTTGTGGGTTCACACGAAACAGAGTCGGATTTCGATTGAAAATATTGGTCTGCATTCGATCCACGATTGTAGAATTAAATGAAGTTCCATGGGTCCTCAACGTTCATTCCGGCAGTTTATAATATCGACGGTACCATACGACAGGAGACCAGGAAAAATGTGGTAATTGCACGGCGTTGCCCCTTTGAATATGCTGCCGGAACTAGTACCTAGTGAGAAGTGTGGATAAATAGATGGAAAAAGTTTATTTCTTTAGGTCCTAATTCTATGAGAAAAAGGTTATTACAAGTGAAGTTGATGAGGTTTGCACTAAATTTAAAAGGTAAAAATTCCACGTATTCCGGTTCACATAAACAGTCGAGGATGCAAGAAGAGTGGGTCT
>LYUA01004707.1:15129-29780 GCA_002093875.1 Calopteryx splendens | reverse complement strand
CCCAAGCTGTGCACAATTTTTCGGGTACCAGGTCATCCTGGGAAATCACAGGCTGTACAGGTAAAGGAACTGGCAACCCTAACCTTACGTTTGAATTTCGCTTAGTACAGGGTGGCCTAACCAGACAAACCGACCTTGCGGTTGATTACTGCAATGATGTTTGTGAAGTGGTCACCAAATTGTTATTTCCCTTCTTCTGAAAAGGATTTCAGCCATAGCAATAGTTTCACTCTTCGAAATATAAAAAAAATAGTATAGTAAAACGCAGCATCTTTCAGGCCATCCCACTGAATTCCTATTATGTGGGAGGAAAAAATGTTGAGATCAATGAGCCGTAAGGATTGGCAGGACATGACGCCAGGATCGCATAGAGTGGAGCAAGGGAATATGTTGTGGATTTCAGGGCTCAGGGGACTTGTGGAACTCCCAATGGGTGGAGTATTGGTTTAAAAATATTACTCTCTGCTAAGAATTCGTAGTATCTTCCGCTGAAAAAAACCTGTCAATAGGATTTGATCTCTTGCCCAAGGTACAAAGGTAAGTACATAAACGTAACATCTTACCGCTGAACACCTTCGAATGATCTAGGGAAGACCTTTCTACATTTTACGCTGGGACACAGCAGAGTGCTTTTTGATGGTTACGTTTAAAATTGGAAGTCATTTGAAATACAAAACCTACACTTCAAAGCAGGCAGGCTCAAGCCATGTCATTGAAGGACCAGAAGAAGGAGAATGATCTCAAAGAGTACTTTGAAGTTACAACTGATTGCACACAAAGGTGCGGATTTGCCATTAATTTAACAGGGAGTTTGTACATTCAGTCATAAGAGACATGTTCATAATTCAAAGAATTAGGTAGCCAACGTGCATTTGAAAAAAAAGTACGATGAGGAAAAATACGCGAATCAAGGTGAAATTATTCCCATGGAAACAACAATCAGAATTAGTCACACTAAAGGATGAGATTAATAGATTTCGTCCAGATTAAATGTCCCGGCTAGCAATTAGTTGGCCCTATAGCTTGCCCAAAGTGGACTAGGAAGAATCGAACGTTTTCGGGAGCACCTCCCTTTAGAAATACAGAGACGAAATTCTTCCCTCTCCCTTTGCCCGCCCCCCATCCCCGTCCGCGCTTAATTTCGCCCTTGCGAGAAGCCACCGTGAATTGGTGGGTACCTACCAGTTCTCTGGAAAATGGAATACGAAATCCCGCACTCTCTCCAAACCCTCGCGAGATAGGAACGTGAGAAGGCTTGATCTTGCTTGTACTACAGCTATTCGACCTCCTTACCTTAAAGAGGTGGAGAAATAAGGAAAAAAGAGCAATCCTGAAAATTGGGAATGAGTACAGTAAATGTTGAGGGTAAAGAGTAGGGGTAAAGGTACAGCGAGCACAGGCTAACCCCAACGAGACAGGCTCATACCCTGAGTAGTGCCCGGGTGTGTTATGAATCAATTCTCGCCTAGCGTGGCAGACGCTAAATTAGAAAATATACAATTACGAGGACGTTTGAAGCATAAGACGTGACAGTGATGAATATTTGAAAATATAAAATTAAAATTCTAACTTAGAGGATAGTGGTCAGAGCACTGGACTGCTGACCAGAGGGCTGGGATTCGACTCCGGGTGACGCCTCTTGGCACCCTTAGCCTCACCCAAGCTGTACACCATTTTTCTGGAACGAGGTCATCCTGGAAAATCGCAGGTGGTACAGGGAAAGGAACTGGCAACCCTAATCTAAAGTGTGAATTTCACACGGCGTTACGCTTAGTACTGGATCAGATCTACCGGCACCTACCAAACCAACCTTCGGGTTGATTTCTGTGATTTATAACTAGGAGAATAGAGACAATAGTATTTTGCCGGAGCTTCTTAATTATCCTCCAACGTATTGGACCCCCTTGTTTAGCGAAAACCCCTGAGGCTTAAAAGCAGGAGTATTTGACAGTAAAGCCTCTAGAGAATTTTTTTGGAGAAAACTTAATAGTGCTCTTCATGCTGAAGCAAACCGTCAATGTTGGGTAGAAACTATAATTACGAATACGTCAAAGCCAATTCCAATAGTTTGTTCATAGCACGGTTTTTTCATCCTTGATTGCATTTAGTATACATGCTAAAGAATGCATGCTAAAAAATGCATGGGTTTAGTGATTGCAAATAAACAAGAAAAATTGGCCTTAGCCAAAGGAATAAACGTGGATATCGATGCTATATTGAAAACTTGCACTATTTTTTAGTTCTGCCATATCTCAAATTTGAAGCAACATGTAAAATTCGTACTAAAACGAATAATTAACAATTTTGTACACACAAAAAAGTTTTCATTCTGGTTACGATGCTCCATAGACTAAGATGATTACCCATAGTACGTAGATAATAGAATAGAGTAAAATAAATTCTATAGCATAATGGCACGCATGTCATACGCGGAATTTCAGCCTCTCACCTTAAATCTCCTACAGCCTACCTATCCGTCGAGAAAGTTACGCACTGTGTAACTCTGGGATAGAGTTTAACCACATCATCAACCCGAAGGCTGATTTAATGGGTGCGGGCAGGCCTAACCTCATACTAAGCCCTCCGGCGTGTGAAATACACACATCAGGGCAAAGGGGGGCCATTTCCTGTCCCTGTGCCGCCTGCGGTTACCCAGGAAGTTCTGGAATCCGGAAAATCGCCAGCTTGGAGTGTCCAGAGGCATCTTTCGGACCTCTGGGTCCCTTTGGTCACTAGCCGATCTCTCTTCTCTGTAGACTATCCCCCCACTACGGGAATGGTAAAAATGTATCAACTTCGTAGGAGAGTACAGCTTCAATCTTCGATCATTGAACTTTGTTTATTAATTAGTGAATTCTTCATCTTGCGATAACCATTGAATTATCCCAATCACCTTGGAAAACTTAGAGAGAATATTTGTTTTTAAGCTGAAGGTACCAGTTTCCTGCCACCTAATTAACAAATTCGCACCTTAAGCTTTCATCAGTCGTAACTTCGCAATTCTCTTTGGGAATATCAGGTCACTTAGGTATTCTGAAAAATGGTACATAAAAGTCGATGCTGTAACCCTACATGTTTCTTGATTTTATTATGACTTGCATTGTACCTACATATTTTAAGTTGGATTGAAAAGAAAGGTATCGCATTTCCTTCAATTTTTCTTTAGCGCACTACTTCTGGACCTAATGCTGGAAGTAATTCGTTGGAGCAGATAAATTAGATTGATAAATTCCACGCCATCTATTTTAAGAAACAAATCGTTGGCTTTATAATTTGCTTTGACGGATTAGGTTATTAAAGCACAAACATGCAATGAGTGACAGCGAAAACGCAAAAAAACATGACCGAGTTTGGATTCACACCCTCTCACATAAGTAAGTAGTCCAATTCAATAAGGTCAACACTGCCAACTAACCCCCTAAGTGACCATCCACTTCGCAGTGAAAATTTACATTCGCGTTCTTGATAGGCACATGCATCCGCGGAGTTTCGCTTATCCTCGAGAGAATTTCAACCTTGCGTTTTACAGGTGAGTGCCGGATTAGCCGGCGAATTGACCGCGTGCCTGCAGCATGGGGTATGAAGGAAGAAAGGGCAAGAGTTGCGATTCACGGCAACTCTCTGGTGTGGTTTTAGCACCTCATATCCGACCCGGTGAGTACTTACTTTTGCCTCCAAACCAATGCATTTCTGCACTAAAAAATACGTCTGATAAAAGAGCTACACCATTTTTTTTCTATTTTGTTCACTTTTTTCTTTATAGCGAAAAATTTAATTTGACAGGGGCAATATCTTCTAACGACTTACCCTAATGCGTAAAGCAATGATGAGAGACTTAATAAAAAATTTAAAAAATATTTTGAGCTAGCTCGATATGAGTTACTTAGACTTTTAACCAGATACTAACAGTGAAGTGAGTCCATTACCTCAAACCGCTCAAATGGCTTCCCTTTACTTTTCACGCATTACCTTATTAGTACAAAAACAATTGAAGTTCTTTCTTGTATAGAGCAAGGAGATGGGGGTGATTGAAGAAGACAGAGAAGTGCAATAAAGTTCAACAGAAAGAAGTAATTTACTAGTGAGAAATGCACCAAGGAAGTATTTTACTAAGAGGTAATACGTACTGTGCAGAAGTTTTATGAACAAACTATTCCAAACTAGGGATATTTGGTCAAAACTTATTCCAACAAGAGTAATCAGTAATTATCAGGATCTGAGAAGGGGAGAAACGAAGGGGAGTTTGGAGATAGTAATTTAGGCAACGCGTCAGATTTTGGAAGTGTTCCAAGGCCTGCATCCAGACGAACGCTTGACTATAAAGACCCTAGTTATGACTAGTATAATTTTATTAGCGTTTATATAACGTAATTATTTCAAAGGTTATACTTAAAATTTAAGAATTTGGGGTGGGTTAAGAAAGAAGGATAATATATCAATAAAAACTAGTCTATGCTAAGAAAGAAAGAAGGTGAAATACATTAAAGTAGGTAAACATTAAAAAAATTAAACGGGAAGATTGAGCATATATTTGAAATGATAAATCAAAGAATCAGAAGGAACGGGCATCAAAGGAATGAATCTGAAATGGGAAAAATATTAATTCGTCTTTCGAAAAAGGGTAATAGGATTACTCACTTGGATGGTGCACACATAAATCGGAATTGGAGCGAAGGGATTTTGAGGAATCCTAGAGTTATTTTCCGATTGCTTTCACCACCACATAGCTATCTATGTCTCGGCTATGTGGCTTTAATACAATCTCGGACTTGAAAGAGAAAAGTTGTCATTTCCGTCATCTATTGTCATAAAAAACATGTGAGGACATAAAACATGAGAACCTAACGTGAACTAAAACGTGTGTTGGTAAATTCTCAATAATTCGGATAATTTTTATCTAGAGATCTGTCGTGACTTTAACGCATGAACGTATTTATGGTGGTATAATGAAAGCAAGAAAATTTCAGCACGAGCAATCACTGCAATCAATCCCGCTACTTGTTATAGGGATAATTTAATTTCAAAAGAAAATATGACGAAACGAAATGCGAACAATGAGACTCAGTGGGAACTGGGAAGAGAGTAGTCCACTCGAGAGCTAAACTATGATGGGTTTTTCAGCGTGATGATATTCAAAACTCATACAATTAAACTATTATGGAATACAAAGGGCAATAATAAAGGTTGTGCTTGGATTCGCATGCGATCTGCGATTAATATTTCTGATAAAAAATTTACGCTCGATCGTTAGTTGAATTCATGGAATTTTGATGGCACTGTGACTGTAGTTTTGGATAACCGGTTGTGCAATACCTTCTTCACTAATTACGCATGGGACTGGATTGAGATAAGGTTGCTGTTTCAGCGATTAATTAAGTATTTTTATTGAAATTTAGAAACCTAAATTTTGCACAGATATGAGGTTTTCTTAAAATATTCTTTCTGAAAAAAATCTATTTTTAAGAGTCTTGATTTCGCATTAATTTACTTTTTCAAAACTGTAGTTATTTCTTGAATTAATTTTTACACCAACTGTAATTTGAATTATTCAAAAGATGATGTAAAAATCTAGGTGGCAGATGACAATAAATACACTTCCTTGTTAACGAATCGAGGTAGGGTCTGAAAGGGCCGGATGGTACATTTATTCTCTGCTTTAAATTCTCATCATGAAATACCAATCGGGAGAAAGGCAGACCAGGAACTCACAGAACCTGTTGTCAATTCAATTCTGTGTTGACGTATTTCAACTCAAACTGAATGAGAAGGAGAAACTCAAAGATAGAGTGCAATGTGTAATAATAACCAAAATAAAAATTGTGTTATCAGCCACGAGGGATTTAAGGTACTAAAGATACATGACATGATGGAAATGAATATGGCTGAAAAAAAATGGTGATTAAATAAAACATCTTAAATAGGACATCCGTACACCAATCCCAGGCCGATTGCGTCAATCATTCATAAAACGTGGAATAAAAATATTTAAGAACGTGATTCAGTGAATCAAAGAGAGAGAGACCAAAAAATTCATGAGAAAGGATATAATCGAAAGTAGAAACTTATGATGAACAGAAAAAACTATTAACCTAACGCATCTATGAAATTGACTTTTTGCTTTTATGCTTGATATATTTTAATTAAATTCCGGAAATAATTTCATAAAGAAACCCTGACGCTTTAGTTATGATTAGGCATAACCATTTGCTAAAAATAAGATACATTTTAATATAAAAAAGAAGTTACCAAAGTACCAGCAAAATAAGTGATTGATCCGACGGTAAAATCAAGAATTGCGAAGCATTAAATGCAAGAATGACATGGACAGCTACAAATGTCATTTGTTAACCCCAGTAAAATGTATTGGAATTTAATTACGTGAACACAATTTAATGCGAAAATTTTGATTCGATTACTAAACTTTTCAGTAAAATTGAGATGACCACTATAATGTGTTCGATCGTATAAAGAAAGTATTACCCAAAATTCTTTTTACTCAACGCACTCGACCTCTAAGTAATAATATTTCAAATATAACTCAAAGATTTATTGCAAGCAAATGAAACGTTATCCCCCTCGATCGCCCTCCCATATTGCCTGCTCTTGATGGTAACGTATCGGAGAATGATGAATGCGACGAGTGATGGAGGATCAATGGCCTCCATTGGACGAATCCTGAAGAGAAATGGACATTTTTTTGGGAAATGGTGGGCGAAAGGTTTTGAGCCGATGGAAAACATTTTGTCGTGAAAAGAAAGGAAAAATAAGGCTTAGCACGAGAGCTTCCATGTTGGTTGGGATCAGAATTGAAATTTCCTCAAATTTTCTTTCCAGTTTCATCCCATTGGCTGAAAATGGTTCAGCGAATGGATTCCATATTCCAAACGATTTCCTTTGCCAAGAAGTTGATAGGCTAGTCATAAATTGATGGTTTTAAGCTATAAATCACCTCATTCTAAATTATATATGACCACATTACCTCGGGGAATCATCACCTTTAGAATATCCATTGTGAAGTTTCTTTTCGCGAATTGTCTCCGGAAAAATCCAAAGTAAATTTTTAATAATGCTCGAGAGGTAAATAGCCATCAAAAGGTATTCCATTAACATATACCTATTTCGGTTATCTACGTAGTCAACATATTCATCATTTCAATTTCAGAGTTAGAGTTTCAGATACAATTTCAGAGAATTTTTGAGAATTTCAGATTTCAGAGTCTTCTATTTTCATGCATTTACCGAATATTTGAATGTTGTCTTGATCGCCTTGCCTGTGATGCCTGTACGATGGAGGTACGATGTCACAAAATAACATTCGGTTAGTTTGAAACCAAAATTAATCATCACTTTTAGATACAGCACAATAGTGCTATATTCATCTCCGGACAGCATATAAATTCCCTCGAGTTCTCTCATGAGTTCCTTAAAGTTTATTTAAATACTGTTACAAACTGAGGTCCTCAAAATGCACATCCGCGGCAGTACGACATTTCTAATTCAATCTTTCCTTTAAGAACTCTTGAAGCTTTTTTGCGTTGCACTATTTATACAGATGATCCCCAGGTATCTACACATGAACGATACACAGTCGACACATGAAAATACACAATGGCTATAATCAGTAACCGCGGAATTAAAAATACTTGTGTGGTAACTTTGTATCCATTTTTGAGTGACCCAATGTGATTCCAAAAGTATAAAAAGAAATTTAGAAAATATCAAGTGTCTGATTTTTCTGTGAAAAAGTTTATCGTTTCCTAACTAGGTGGAAATTTTACACCATAATTTTTTATTCCTAATTCAAAGTGCTTAATTAATACCACGGTTCATAATTGAAAAAGGGTTGACAACGGTCCCAAAGACCTGTGACATACCGACCGACACCCAGTAGATGCAATTTTAATCAACATAGAAATACCCATATTGCACCCATTTACACCACGAATAGAAAACGGTTTCTTATATCAGACCATATCAAGAACATACCATGAAGGTCTTTATTTATAATCTTCATAAACGAGCGCACATTTCCTTTAAGCAAAGTATCACTTTGAGTAGGTAAGCATAACTTTCGAGACCTAGTCACAGTTTCCAAATCGTTCACACTGTTGCGGTAAAACTATAATTTATCAATAGAGCCTATAAGATCTAGTTAATTCATATTGTTGATAATCAAAGTAATCCATTGATATCAGTTACTTAACTATTAATATCTTTCACCTTGTTAATGAGGTCTCAAAGGATAACAAATGTGCCAATAAGCATATATGATAGATCTCATTTTTCTTATTTATCGTTCCAAGATGTAGATCAGAACTAATGACTAGGACGAAAATAGCTAAAACTTAGAAGGTGCTTGTGTGTTGTGTATGAATGCGTCGAATGGGATAGGTTGTTACTCAGGGTAGTGTAGACTTGGAAAGAGGGAAGGTAGAAAAGAAATCCAGAGACAGTAGTCCACTTCAAAATAGCTTTTTTTCCTTCCAGGAAACATCCACCCACCCGAATGGTGTGGCACATTAGAAGAGCTATTCACACGACGGTTGAAAACGAATCTAACAGTGACATTTCTGGTATAATGGTGAGTTTAAACCAGAATTTCGATGTAGGAAGCTAAAACCAATAACGCATTTTTTTTAAATCTAAAAAGACAATCATACTACATTCCTCGAACATATAATTTTCCTTTTTATGGCAGAAGATAGTGACAGCATTTATGAAAAATTGTTTTTGCACTAGGCCGATTGGTATACAGATAATAAAGCAGTGCAGTGTGCAGCAGTATGGTGTGGTGCTAATACGGGTCGACAGGATTTTCGTATGAAGCCGCATCCCTTGTTTAGTTGCTTGCTGTTCAAGAGTGTATTAATTACTCATATACACTATCCTATACTGAATAAAAAAAGACAATTCAAGGTAGGTAATCAGGAAAAATTCAGTGCTGTTTTTGTTTTCCTCAGATTTTAAAATTGATACTGTTTTTCGATACATTATTTTTGGTCCTCATCAGCGATCCAATAAAATAAATCCAATAAAAATGCTCCGATTTCATAAATTTAAAATGAAAAATTTGGGTATTAAAGTAGTCTTACCTAAAATAGAAATTCAAGCTGCTGTATTTCAGTTAATAATATTTTCATTCAGTCTAGACCAAGGTCAAAGGACACCGTTGTAATTTCATACGAAGGATATTAAACTTTCACCACTTTCAAGCTCAGGATGAATTTAATTTTGCTGGCTTTGGTGATTGTTATTAAGATGATAAATTCTGCATCTACGACTCTTAATAATCTTCCTTTGGAATTGCAGTGCCTTAAAATAAGGATACTTAAACAATAATAATGTCTTTTAAAAACAAACAACCGGAGAGAAACAAAGTCACCAAGTTCTCTGGTTTGGCACGCAAGGAAGAAACCGTCATTTCGCTCCAGAAATTAAATAAAAAAATTCTCTTTAATAATACTAAAATATCAAAACTACCTGATATAACAAATCTGTCGTGAGACTAAAATACTAATTATATTTTCTTAATTTCACCATGAAATTCCCATAAATTAGGTACTGGCTGAATTTTATCTGCGAAAAAAATATCTTCTGTTTCATGACATTCTCAAAACTTAGTAAGACTTAGTTAAACATAAATATTATGATGTAATATATCAGTGTAGGTGAGATAGTTAAAATATTTGGCCGTAATTCGATATAAAATTTGATGCAGTATTAGGGAAGATACGTAAGGAATTACCATGATGAAAGAAATATTTTGTGTCGAGATTACTGGAACAAAAATTCAGGACTCAAATGAAAGAAGAGTAATGAATTATTTGTGAGAGTGGTGATGCATAGGTTAGGATATTTGTTTTTAAAGGCAAGAGAATGAACGCAGACAAGAGGTTATTGGGATGTAATCATGGAGAAGAAGGGAGAATAAAACTGATAGGGAAAGAGATAAAGATGAACGACGAAGATTTCAAATATAGCGGGGAAACGAGGCAGTCGCTCGGGGAAATTCGACGTTGACAAGAATGCGTGAGCGGAGACATTGAGGGGTAGCAGGGAGTTGAAAATCATGATTGGGGAAGTAGGCATAATAGGCAAGATGGCATATTACAGCAAGAGAAAGGGGAATAATGGTATTTTTGAACAGCATCAGGAATGGTAGAAAATATAAAGAACTGAAAACTTAAGTAAATTAGTAGTCACGAATTAAGATACCCCCCGGCAGGCATAGCATAGAAATAGGTTAACTCTTGCATATTTGCTGGAGTTGACCTATTTCTAATTGTAAGACTGTCTAAGATGATGATCTACTTCGCATTCTAAATAACTAATTTCGAGAACCCCAATGGTGGAGAACATTTAATGGATGTACATTATCAGTAATATTCACAAAGAAGTGACCATTAGATCGGAGTAAAGAAAATGGAAATGCACGGGATCGGAAAGTGATATTGCAAAAAGGTTCTTTTGGTGAGTACAAGATCTGCACAAGTTCTTTCTGGATCGCTCCATATCTTATTATCCCGGTCAAAGAAATGTAAATAACATATTTGATACTCGAGCATAGCGTGAGATTTTAAAGTTCGGATTTTGATCAATAATTAGGATGGTGGGTCACCATATGATGGAAATGAGTAAAATATTTATATTTTATTAGAGGAAATATATAACCTTTTCAAACGATCGAACGAACTAAACTTTTCGAACGAACTAAAGATCAAATTTTTATCGTAGATTTGTTCTAAATATCCATTCAAAAATATCCGTTCGCCATAAACCTGATTTTTATCAAACCTAATTTCATTAATAAATAATTACATTAAGCACAAATTTAGGCATTCTAATAAGTTTAAAAAACATTAAAATTTGTGCCATACTCGGTTCTTGTATTTTTTTTCTCTTTCGACTTAAAAGCGTTGACCCTCGCGTTATTTTCGGGTGGCGTTACATTCGAGTATCTACGGTAGGTACTCCCTGGTCCGCACTACGTTCTGATTTTTAAAATTTTAAATGCATGCTTACAAACAGTGGTGCAGCACTTACGATTGATGTTGAGGAGTAAAAAGTAAGAAAAACTATTTTGGGACACAGGCTCTACAGCCTTTTGGGGATCCGGGGAGGGAGAAAAAAAATCTCAAAAATCGTAATTTTTCATCTTTTGGCCAATGTGGGCTGCTGAATGTTACAGCGTGGTTTGTCCACTTCCACGTTCACCGCATCCATTTTGCGGTATATTGTGTGCGCCGGACGCATCCTCTGACAAATCGTGGTAATGGGCCATGGTGGGGAGATTGCCACGCTGGAGGTCTCGCCAACGCACTTTTTTTTGGTCAGCCGGACTCAAACGATCGTTTCAACTATATTCCAAGATAACCAAGAAGATTTACCATTTTCTGCGAATGAAGCACTACATGTTAGCCACAGGCATCTTGATTTTGTACGGTAACTATTTCACGCAGCAAACTGGATCGATAAGCAAGAAATACGGTCTATATAATCGAGCGGCTACTGCCATAGCCACGGGTATTCTGAAAGACACTGGCGCAGTTACTAAAATAGACATAACCCTGAAATGTTGATCGAGGTAAAATTAGAAGAGAAAAATCTCGCATCGGGCATCATTTGCAAGAGACGAATAATCACGTTTTGAATGGTCTTTCCTATGATAGAAGGAGAGACAAAACTTTGATCCTGGAGGAGGTAGAACATCAAAAGTTAACGAAGAAAACGTGCACAGGGATCAAATTTCGTTAATACAACAGGAACGCTTTCTTTGGGTCACGTTGGGCCAGCGTGTGGCTCTGTCCAAGCCATTGAAATATATATTTTCCTCCATTGTTGAAGAAAGAGATTCTATGAATTTTTATAATTTTTTAAAATTCTGTCATAAAGAGAAGAGATTTATTTACTCATACAGAGAGTAGCCCGTTTAAAATGGCATCAGATAAAAGCGATCGTATTACGGAACTTGGTAAAAGCCAAATATATCAAAGGATAAAGGGCAAGCATCTAAATTAAAATAAGTACGTACTTTTAATGTGCCTTTGATATTTTGCAATTTCCGATCAAACGGAATAGGTAAACTGATCAATAGTGTAAAGGCCACCACTCTCTTCCCTCCTTCACTTCTTCATGATCACCAGGGATCGAGACCGTGTTGATTGGGACGAAGGAGACAGCCGAGTGGGACTTATCGCATTTTATCTGAAACACTCAGGCGGTGGAGCGGTGTGTAAAAAACTCGTTATACAGGCTCAACAGGCCGTGGAAGGTGTTATTAATCGCAATGCATACACCGCCGCCACTTTGACGCATCCCGATCGTATGCTCCGAAATTTGAGCCCAATTTAAAACTTCGCACCCATTACGCCATAAATTCCAGAAGGAGAGTAAGTAACATGCCCTTCGTTCTTGGCTGGTTGGTTGAGGAAGGTGTGGGTGTGGGAACTTGATACGTGAGCACACCTTCTCGTGGTGAACTCTGATCCATTCTTCATGCACAACGGACCAAGGGCTTCTCAAACCGTGCCGAAACACCGCGAAGACTCACGCCGACCAAATGGTTCAAAATTACGGCATTGGAATATCTTCTCCCCTCCTCTGACACCCAAGGGAGGAGGGACCGGTTTCGTCGCAAAGGCGACGCCATCAGGGCGATGATATCGCCTTTACAACGAAACCGGTCGTATTGAAATAATAATCTTTGGAAAGGTTGCAAAGTTTTTCATTATTTCGTGATGATGGAATTTCACAAAGTTGCGCCTGAATCTATCGAACCGCTCTCTCCCTTACGAGCGATGACTAAAAAAAATTTTCCGCTTCCCAAATGGAGGTTAATTAATACCTATTTGATAACTTAAAATGTGATTACACGTTGCATTCCTAAACTTTTTGCTGCGCATTCTTTTCGACATTTTTTGCCCGTCGCGCATTTCATTCCAGGGATCACTCCGCAGTTTGCAGTACTTTCGGCGTCGGCACATAACGCGTGCCTCATTAGCGGGCTTCACTTCCGCCGCATTCACTCCGCATCCGTGTGTAATCAAATTTCGCCCAGGGCCGCTCCCATATTCGGACGCGCGACGGACAAATAAAACGTCCTGGGGGGGAACGAGAAAACGATGAACAAGGCAAATGGCCGAAGTTGGCAAAGTTGGCAAAAATATCCGCCGGTGGAGTGGGGGGGGAAAGGGAAGGGAAAGGGTGTGTGGGAATGGGGGAAGAGGGAGGGTGGTTGCGTGGAAACGGAGTCGGTTGGGAACGGATTAGGGAGTAGAGACATGGGTAGTTCGTGAGTGAACCGTTCCCCATAGTAAACTATTGCTCGGCGTAGACAGTACACATTTCGCTGCGAACAACACCGTTTAAAATTCAATGGGAGCGATCGAATGAAGCACGTTATATTCTCACGTATATCTTATTTCAATACCTAGGTTTATACCTAGGATGTGTATATCAGAAACCTTCCTTAACCGGTAGATCACCTTTTAAAAAACCTAGGTTTCCGCGCGTAGCGTCATCATCAGGAGATCAAATCTAATTCTACATGCCTACATAATCTACACAACATATATATTCACATATATAATACATTCCTAGGTAGTGGAATAAATTATACAGGCGGAAATACGACGTGTTTCATTCAGTCATGGATCGATTCCACAAAGTAACGCTGGAAACCACTTCTCCCGAAGAGATCCTCCAGATCGAAGGGACACTGTCGCGGCGTTCGAGGAGCGATGACCGGATGACAGACGCGAGACGGAATAATCATCCCAGTCGCGCAGCGTGCTCGATTTTTTCGCGCGTCACGCAAGGGGCGCCTATGGACGCTGGCCAGTCATTTCTTGTTCCACAATGGACCATCATCATCAAATTGGGACGATGAAGAACGGAAATTTAGCAATTTTCAATTTTATACGAGAATATATTTACGACGCGCGTTTCGACTCACTGAGCCATGATCGGGTACAAGACAGAGGGAAAAAAAGTTAGGAATACAAAATAAATAGTAAGATAAGGACGAAGTGGGAAGAATCTACCTGCACTTACCCACACCCCCTGTTTCTCCCGCCAGCCTCCCCCTCTCCTTTCAATATCCCTTCTACCTTCTCCTACCCCCCTTCCCTGGTTTTGACTATATATATTTGTATTATAGCCTTTTTTATCTTTTACTCCTGCCTACTTCTCTTTTATTTTACCTGATGATTGATTCTGAGTTAAAACGCGCGTCGTAAATATATTTTTTATAAAGTGAACGAGCTATACATTCTTTTGATCTTTATTAAGAGTTCCTTCCACCATATCAATCCTGAAAACGTGATTCTTAAAATTGGTTAGCTGTGATCGACCTCTTTGTATCCTATTTACAGTATATTTACCACTTTCATTCATAATAATATTTGGTGGTGACGAACACAAGGAATAATTTTGACACGATTCCCGTATTTTCCTTTTGTTTCCCTCCTCTCCTTCAAAGTAGCGAAAGGAGCCAAATGCAATGCACGTGAACCGTTCAACTGAATGGTTCAATCGAGCGAACTATAAGTCCGAGGACTATTCCCCAAATTGAACATTTACCTACTCCCGTCCCTACTTGAGAGTGAGAGGAAGAATAAAAGATCCGGCCGACCCGAGGACAATGGGGGGGG